>JAOXOE010041312.1:0-39661 GCA_028565055.1 Phoeniculus purpureus | reverse complement strand
CTAATTAAGTTGGGGAAGGAAGCTGCTGGGGGAGGGTTAAGTTGGATGTTAGGAAGACCGTCCTCACAAAAAGCGTGATCATACATTGGAATGGACTGCCCAGGGCAGTGGTGCAATCTCTTTCTCTGGAGACTTTCAAGACTCATCTTGAAATCACGTTCCTATGTGACATGTCTTAGGTTCTATGACCCTGCCTGAGCAGTTTGGTTGGACTCTATAACCCCTGGAGGTCCCTTCCAAACCCTACTGAACTGCGTATCTATGTATCTGTACACATACACTGTCTTGTTTTTGCTGAAATTTTCTGCAATACAAGTTTTAACAGGAATGTTTAAAATCACAATTTAGCCCCCAAACTTCCTTTTGGGGTTAAAATACTTACTATGAGACAATATGAACACAATATGAAGGCAATGACATTGGAAGTTATCTGTGTTTATATAAGTATTTACTGAATAACTCAAGGACCACGTAAAGGGATCTCCATAAACTGGATAATGTTTATGCCAGCCTTGCAGTCTTGCCCATAATTTGCTACCAGCGAGAAAAACATGAGGGTTCAATTGTATTCACTACCAAAGTGGTTTGAAAATTTCATTTAGTACAAATAAGAAGTATATCTTCTTATATGGTGATAGACAGATAGATGATTCTCCCCCTCTACTCTGCACTTATGAGACTCCACCTGGAGTCCTGTGTCCACTTCTGTAGTCCCCAGCATGAGAAGGACATAGAGCTCAGGGAAGGTATCCAGAGGAGAGCAACTCAAATCATCAGAGGGCTGGAGCACCTCCCCTATGAGGACAGGCTGAGCAAGTTGGGGTTGTTTAGCTTGCAGATCAGGAGGCTCCCAGGTGACCTTAGAGCAGCTTTCCATTAGCTAAAGGGGACTACAAGAAAGCTGGGGTGTGTAGCGAGAGGACAAGAGGAAAAGGTTCCAGACTTGAAGAGGAGAGATTGATGTTGGACAAGAGGAACAAATTCTTTGCTGTGAGGGTGCTGAGATGCTGGAACAGGTTGCCCAATGAAGCTGTGGCTACCTCATCCCTGAAAGTGTTCAAGTCCAGGTTGGATGGGACCGTGAGGAACCTGATCTAGTGAAGGTGTCCCTTCACTAGATCATCTGCAATAAGGTTGGAACTGGATGATCCTGAAGGTCCTTTCCAACCCTATGATTCTATGATTTTATCTTTGAAGTAGGAGTTATGAAACTCTTGAAAGAGAGAAAGAAGTAATTGGTGTGAGGTCATCCTAACAAAACCCAAACATAAGAGAAAAAACAAAATCCTCAGTGCAGAGGCAGCATGTAGTCTTGGGTTGCATAGATTACTCTTTTTTTGGGAGATTCCCAAGCAAAACACAATCAGTATGGGAAAAGAGTAATGCTCAATCTAGAACTGTCAGATCTCATTGTGTATTAATTTCCCTTGATAAAAGAAACAAACAAACCTAACAGTTAAAAATAACTCTTCCCCACTCTATTTTCAGTGCTTCAGTTATTGATTACTACATTCTTCAATATCTACCTTTTGCCCTTGTGGATTCTCTACTACAAGCAAGTCTACTACAAAAAAGTAAGGCAGAAAAATTCTGTTTATTCCTCTGCCGTGAGAAGACATTGAACAATATTCCACAAGATCAGTAAGATTTTTATATCATCCTTTGCAAAGGGTCTGTAAGGAAAACTGGAGCCCATTCTGTGGTTTCATTTTGAATAAGCAATACAAAGTAAAGAGTAGAACAGCTGACAGAACTCTGAGCTAACAAGAAGTCTGTGTTCACAGCAGTCCAAATTGCTCGCTGTCTGAAATATTTCCATAGCAATCAGGCAATCTCTTTGTAGGAAAGCTTTAAAAAGAACTGAAAGATTCCAAGAGTCAGCAGGAGAAAGGCAGGGAAAATGCCTATGTAATAAGGAGCAAAACAAAACCTGTTGTATTCAGTGTAGGTAGTGCAACAGAAAATCACAGAATTATAGAACCATCATGGCTGGAAAGGGCCTCCAGGATCATTGAGTCCAGCCCTCATCCCAACAGCTCCCTAACGCCTAGACCATGGCCTCAAGTGCTGTAGCTACTCACTTCTTAAACACCTCCAGCGATGGGGACTCCACCACCAACCTGGGCAGCCTGTTCCAGTGCCCAATCACTCTTTCAGCAAAGAACTTCTTCCTAAAAACCAATCTAAACCTCCCCTGATGCATCACGAGGCCATTTCCCCTCATCCTATCATTAGGAATTTGGGAGAAGAGACCAGCACCAGCCTCGCTACAACCTCCTTTGAGGTAGCTGTAGAGAGTAATAAGGTCTCCTCTTAGCCTCCTCTTCTCTAGACTAAATAACCCCAGTTCCCTCAGCCGCTCTTCACAGGTTCCCTCAGCCCTCTCCCCAGCCTCGTTGCCCTTCTATGTACCAGCTACAGCACCTAAATGTTCTTCTTATACTGTGTAACTCAAAACTGGACGCAGTATTCAAGGTGTTGTTTCACAAGTGCAGAGTACACAGGCACCATCACCTTCCTCCTCCTGCTGGTTACACCATTCCTGATGCAGGCCAGGATGCCTTCTTGGTCAACACCGCTGGCTCCTGTTCAGCCAGCAGCAACTCCAGCTCTACTCTTACATTATACAGGAAAAAAGAATTACACAATGTTTTTTACTCTAGGTCTATAGAGAGAAAATGTTTTGAGAACTTGAAACCCAAGCGACTTTACCAATTAAGAGTGAAAAGCACGGCCAGTGAAATGCGCAGAAGCTCGTGCTGGCAGCAGCACTGCACAGCAGCAGTGCAGGACAGAATTTTTTCAGTCTCCTGAGCGAGCTCCAGGAGCAGTGTAATTCCTACACACATCTTCTTGAAGGTGATGCAGATACTGCTCTAGCAGGGTGTCATGGATTTGCTCGGCATTAAAAGCACCATGTAGGACTGTAGCCAAAATCCCCACCTGGCATAACTAGTCAGTTATATCCAAGTTGTAACTTCACTTGGTTCTCCTTTCACCCAGTGTTTGGGTTGCTGTTTTTTAATTTATGGCTGCATCGTTTCATTTGGATGTTTTTTTCCCTAGTTACAAGTCTGTGCTGACTACGTGAGCTGCCTGCTACAAGTCTGGAGTGCAGCTGGGAAGGGACTGGGCATGTAATTCCCTGATGTTTTTATGCTTTCCCACTGCAAAACATCTCAGATGACTTGGGAAAGGAACTGGAAACCTCAAATGCCACGGTGTGATGCAAAGTTATTTATTCAGTGTGAACACTCTGATTCTGCATGGGGTTGTCATCAGAAAGGAACTAATGACCATACATTTATTATTAATCCCACCAGGGCTTTAAACACTATTGTTAGTGTGGGAGGAGCAACTCCCACGTTAACGGTGTGAAAAGCACAGCTTCTTAGATATAAAAGCAAACCCGAAAATGCCACCACACATCTCTCATAATTATGAACATCAATATTAGTCTCAGTCGTTATGCAGCAGGCACTTAGCAGCTACACTCAATAGCATAAATAAGGTGGAACTAAAGCCTACTGTACGCAGAACGCAGCTGTGAGTGCAGTTAGCCTAGGCTAGATTCCTCCTCACATTTCTTTGAAAGTAGTAGTCTGGAATGAACACTCTTGAAAAAAACCACTGAAATCAATGCTTTTCAAATCACTGGGAGATGCTGAATATGCATGTTTTAGTTCTCGTCTAAAAGATCTAGAGAGTTGTTTCTGATGGAAAAGAATATCCTACAGAGAAAATGAGATGCTTCATTTCGATATCGGGTGCATAGTGAGACTGAAGTCTCACCTGTAATGTGCCTCAGGAATCACAGAATCATAGAATGGCCAGGGTTGGAAGGGACCTTCAAGATCATCTAGTTTCAACTGTCCTGCAGAGGCAAGGACACTTTCACTAGATCAGGCTCCTCAGGGCCCCAGCCAACCTGGCCTTCAACACTGCCAGGGATGGGGCAGCCACAACTGCCTTGGGCAACCTGTTCCAACATCTCCCTACCCTCACAGCAAAGAATTTCTTCCTCATGTCCAACTTCAATCTCCTCTCTTTACGGTCTTTTTCAGTCTCTATAATTCTGTGATTCTGTGGTATTATTTATTTTCTGCTCTTCCTTAAGACAGAGTCATGTACCCAGCTCTGCAGAGGCAGGAAAAAGTGAAAACAAAAATGGTAGAGGATGCACAAAATTGATGAGGATATGAAACATCTCAATAAATTAAGAAAACTGAAAACAGTTGAATGGATTCCCATTGTTTAGGACCTTAGAGCCAACAAAGTCCTATAGCAGCTAAAGTTCCACCCTGAATTAAATATTGTAAGCCACCACAAATCCAAAGATAGCGAAGCCATGATGTTTGCAGCCAAGTAAGAAAACACACTCAGAGGTATGAAAACCATACAGATGTAGAAACTTGGCTTTCCCATCTGCAAGTGATAATCAGACCACTGAGTTTAGGATAACAGGTCCAAAGGTTTTAAACTTCATACATGCCACCCACAGAAATAAAGAAAAGCTCAGGTGAACCTGCAAATATTTGGCTTTATATATCTCGGGATGTATTCAGTCTGAGCCTGCCTCAACACTGTTTCTAAAACAGTATGGAGTGTGATTTTCATACACATTCATGAAATCAAAGGCAATATCTCTCCTTCCTTAAAGACAACCACAATCATGATAGCCAAAAAATATAAATTTACATTAGATTACCTGTTCTTTCTGTTGAGCAAAATTATTAGAAAACAGAACTCATAAACTGGCCACAAAATGCTGAATGGATCGTCAGCACCTTAATGCATTTCTCAAATTGCTACACAATTGAAGTTAATTTTGCTTTTTTGGTAAAATGAATGCCAGAAGAAAGCTGGAAATTATGTGCTCAGAGGGCTGGAGCACCTCCCATATGAGGAATGGCTGATCAAGTTGGGAGTTGTTCAGCCTGAAGGAGTCTCCAAATGGGACCCTAAAGCAGCTTTCCAATAACTGAAGTGGGCTACAGGAAAGCTGGGGGAGGGCTTTTGACATGGGTGATAGCAAGAGGACAAGGAAAAAGGGTGACACACTTGAAGAGGGGAGCTTGAGGTTGGACATGAGGAAGAAATTCTTTCCTGTGAAGGTGGTGAGATGCCCAACAGGTTGCCCAAAGAAGCTGTGGCTACCCCATCCCTGGAAGTGTTGAAGGCCAGATTGGATGGGCTCTGAGTAACCTGATCTAGTGAAGGTGTCCCTGCCTATGCAGGGCAGTTGGAACTAGATGATCATTAAGGTGCCTTCCAACCCTGGCCATTCTATGATTCTATACACCAGACATTCAACCTAATTTGGCCCAAGCCCATTTTTACCTCATGCTTACGTATTTGCTCTTTTGAAGAAAAAGTCTTGCTTGTTTTTCTATACTAGCACATTCTGTTATCCCTAACTGTTCTCTGTTAGATTCTTGCTGAGACGCAGTTGAATTTCCAGTTACTTTCTAAGCTGGTGAACTGCAGGTGCTTGCTAACCATCTCATACAAAAGTACAGCAGTCCAACTTCATGGAGCCCTATTTCTCTGCTTTTGGCTGTTTTTTGCACTTGTGGAGACAAAGCAGTCAACCTGGAAATTGGCAATTTTAACTGAAAGCACACACACAAGGAAGTCTCAACACAGGCAACGCTACAAGAAAGCAGGATGTTATTAATTTTGTTTGCTGTGGGGCATGTTGTGATATATTTTGGGATATGCATATTAGATCTGAAACTAGACTATATGTAAAACACCTTAAAATCAAACCTTCCTGACTATTTTTACTTATCTCTACTGGTTCCTATTATACGCACATCATTAGCAGAGTAAATGCTAAAGGCAGAAAGGGGAGTGACAACACTCCAGGCTTTTCCTTCTGCCAAACTTTCTTCTAAGGTTTAGTAACAGTCCATGAGAACTTACAGGATCTTCACTAGAATATTTGTTTTTCCTCTTCTTGTGCTTCCCAAACTGTATCTTAAATTCATGGCTTTAGCATCTGTCTAAGGACTTTGTAAAAGTATGTCTCTCCTTGTACTTGCAGCTCTGAAATGTGAGTGATGTAGAAAATGGGCAGTTTACACACATCCCAACAGTGAGGACATTAAGAATGCAATGAAGTGACAATAACTATGGCTGGCAGAAGCAAGGAAAGGTCTGCTACTGGATAAAGGTTAAGGTTAAGCTGTGAAACCTGTAAGCACTCTCAGCTCCAGAGCTGATATCAGTGCAGTCTCTCTGAGGAAGACCTGACCTTTCTTCTTTGCCATTGTTTTATGATAAGGAAACCCAGCATGCATTTTCAAAGCAGCCCACAGTTGACTGGGGACTCCATCTGTGCGATTGGAGCAGTATCTTATTGGCTTAGCAGTGCCGTGATTGCTAGCCAAATACAAGAGAGAAGTAGAATAAGGGCAACCACTTAGGTAGAACTTATGTTATTTAATGCTCTGCAAACAGAAAATAGATGTAGTGTTTTACACACAGATACACAGATCATCAGGGCATGGATGAGGCCTCCAGAGGTCATTGAGTACAACTCCCCTGCTCAAGTAGGATCAGAGAGCCTAAGACAGATCACACAGGAACACATCCAGACGGGTCTGGAAAGTCTCCAGAGAAAGAGACTCCACAGCCTCCCCAGGCAGCCCATTCCAATGCTCAGTAACCCTCACAGGAAAGAAGATTTTCCTCATATTGGGGTGGAACTTCCTGGGCTCCAATTGACACTCACTACTGTTTGCCCTATCACAAGGCACAAGTGAAAAGAGATTGTCTCTTTCTTTCTGACACCCAGCCCTCATGGACTTACAGACAGTGATTAAATCCCCTCGTAGTTGTCTTGTCTCCAAATTAAAAAGTTCCAGGTCTCTCAATCTCTCCTCATAAAGCAAGTGCACCAGTCCCCTAATGATGCATGTGGCCCTCTGTTGAACTCTCTCTATCAGATCTCTCTTCCTCTTGAACTGGGGAGTCCAAAACTGGACACAATACTCTACATGTGGCCTCACTAGGGCTCAGTAGAAGAGGAAGAGAACCTTCCTTGATCTGATGGACACACTTTTCTTGGTCCATCCCAGGATACCATTTTATATAAATATATATGGTAGAAATAAACTGTCTTCAGGGGGAAAAAAAAAGTATTTTAGGAAACTTATAATGGATGTAATGATAGTAACAACACTCATCAAGAGGAACCCTTTAGTTACAACAAAGTGAAGACTGATTCTCACTTGGTTCAATTCCATGTCATTCCATTGATTCTGGGAGGTTGTGTTGATTTACTGTTGCCGAAGTCCTCATCCAACATGACAAATTCCACTTTAAATGAACTGTCACAGAGATCACAGTATCTCTATGTGGGGTTTTTTTGCAGGAGGTAATATAATTGCATAGCCTATTGAGCAGAGGATTTATGTATTCTCATTGCTGAGTTATCTGCAATATTTTATTGATGCATTTGCGTCGGATGATCCATAATTTTCAGTGTCTGAAAAACTACCTCGGAAAAGTCAATGAATATGTTGATGGAAAAGTACTTCTGTGTTTTGACAGACTCTAAATGTGATGTGAAAGCTGTTCCTTCAGGCAGGTGAGGAGATGGCCTGTTTTAATGACTCTTATTATGAGTTAAAAGCTATGGAAAAAATTTGTACTCTATAGGAGGCACCAAGAAAACAGAATGAGAAAAGGACTTTTGTTGTTCTGCCAGGTGCAGAAATGCTGTTAGTACAGGTAGAAATCACTGTTCATTGGTTATGTGGCTAAATACATTTTTGTTACCTGTGGAGGAGCTTTCATTCGGAAATTCTGCACTTTGCAAACTGTTTGTGCTTCTTTCTGAAAAAAGAGCTCCGGCATCGAAGTGGGATAGATATGTCTCCATCTGCTTGGAGAATGGGATGTTGAAAGTACGTTTTGACAGTGATTTTCAATATTGTAGTCAATTCTGTCTTCGATTTTATTTGGAGTGAGAAATGAAACAGCTCTCAGAATCTCAGAAAGTTTCTTTCCCATCACATAGTAAGATCTAGTTACTTGGGCTTTTGAGCAAAGAGACTATGATGAAACTCACATATTGGAAAGAAAAAGTGATTTTATATTTTAGAATCACAGAATTATTGAGGCTGAAAAAGACCTCTATGATCATCAAGCCCTGACCACGACCTAACATCACCACAACCACCTAGATCACAGCACTAAGGGTCTTTTAACACCTCCAAGGACAGGGAGTCAACCACTGCCCTGGGAAGTCCATTCCAGGGTCTAATCACCCTTTCCGTGAGGAAGGGCTTCCTTACATCCAACCTAACCCTTCCCTGGTTCAGCTTCAGGCCCTGCCCTCTTGTCCTGTCAATAGTTTCCTGGGAGAAGTGCCTGACCCCCACCTGACTACAAATTCCCTTCAGAGAGTTGTAGAGATGGAGAAGGTCCCCACCGAGTCTCCTCCAGTCTAAACACCCCCAGCTCCCTCAGCCTCTCCTCATCAGACTTTCCCTCTAGTCCTTTCCCCAGCTTCATTGCTCCTCTGCACCTGCTCAATCTCTTTCCTGAAGTGAGGGGCCCAAAACTCCTCAGTACTTGAGGAGGGGCCTCACCAGTGCTTAGTACAAACGGAGAATTACATCCCTAGTCCTGCTGGCCACACTATTCCTGACACAAGCCAGGATGCCATTGGCCTTTTACCATGTAACACATTTGGCAGTCTTTCAAAGGACAGGTGTATTAAGTTAGTAAAGATAAAAATACACCCCTGTTACTTGCATATGCGTACATCACCTACAGCCTCCTCATTGCTAGTTAGTCAGATACCTGCACATGCCATGGGAGACCAACAGGGGAAGAGTAAACTTGCGAATGATTTCTAGATAATTCTCTGGCTACAGGGCGTTGGGAAAAAAAATTATGAAAAGACTGTTGTCTGTCAGCCAGAATGACTGTGTCTTAAGCTTCTGGATCCATCATTTTTATGTCAGCTGACTGCAACCGTTAGCACCTATCTGTCCATCACCACCAGCTGAGTTTTCTTCTTCAAGTTTCATTATCCCTTAAACAACTCTCATCAGTCAAACATTCTTTTATATTAAAGCTCAATAAGGGAAACACTGCTGACGTTCTCCAATCTATTAAAACTTAGATAATTTAAATTCTAAGGGAAATGGTTTGCACTGGGAAGACAGGTTTGCACCTTGGTGGTGGAGGTTTTTTTCCCTTCTGGGCATGAGACAAAGAAGGTTTAGCAAACAGATGCAACCATGAGTAATGAGAATGATTCCAGAGCTTTAGGTCCATTAGTCTCAAAGTATGAAGTTTGATAAAAATTAATTTGGTAAGATTAGATGCAATTACAGCAACTGAAGTTAAAAATTGTGTACACACATATGTTTATAAATAGGAGAATTATTTTAAAAGTGTGGATAAGTTACTAGGGAATAATGTGCATGGAGATTCCAGTCAAAGACTGGAAATACAGAATCACAGAATCATAGAATCATCATGGCTGGAAAGGACCTCCAGGATCAACAAGTCCAGCCCTCATCCCAACATCTCCACAACCCCTACACCATGGCCTCAAGGGCTCCAGTTACTCAGTTTTTAAACACTTCCAGGGATAGGAACTCCACCACCTCCCTGGGCAGCCTGCTCCAGTGCCCAGGCACTCTCTCAGGAAAGAATTTCTTCCTAAGATCCAGTCTAAACCTTTCCTGATGCAACTTGGGGCCATTTCCTCTCGTCCTATTAGGAATTTGGGAGAAGAATTCTTATACAGAAAATTATATCTTACTCATGAGGCCCAGTGGTCACTTCACTCCCTAATTAGACCAAATCATTGATGGTCCACTTGCATGAGTGAAGATCCAAACAAGTTCTGTATTTCATATGTAGGCATGATGACAGCACAACCATCTCAGAGATGAGTAAACCATTACATGCAATGTGTACACATGGTTGCTGAATTGGTGAGACAAACATTGTATAATGAAGTAAATCTGACTTCTTTACACATTACTCATAACAGCAAAGTAATGTTCTCAATGGCACTAGGCTACACTTGGGCTGTGTAGCTGAGATACAAAGACTTTTTTCTGCTTATTTTGTTATAACTTCTGCCCTGGTGAAACCACATCTGGAATCTTGTGTCCATTCTGAGCCACTCAGTTCAAGAAGGACATAGAACTGCTTGAGAGAGTTCAATGCAGAGCCACAAAGATGATGAAGGGAGTGGAACATCTCACTGATGAGGAAAGGCTGAGGGAGCTGGGTCTCTTGAGCTTGGAGAAGAGAAGACTGAGAGGTAACCCCATTAATGTTGATAAATATGGAAAGGGTGGGTGTCAGGAGGATGGACCCAGGCTCTGCTCGGTGGCATCTAATGATACGACAAGGGGCAACAGATGTGAGCTGAAACAGAGGAGGTTTCACATCAATATCAGAAGGAACTTCTTCCCACTGAGGGTGACAGAGCACTGGAACAGGCTGCCCAGGGAGGTTGTGGAGTCTCCTTCTCTGGAGACATTTAAAACCCATCTGGACATGTTCCTGTGCAACTTGATCTAAGCGATCCTGCTCTCCTTGCGGGGACTGGGCTGGATGATCTTTCGAGGTCCCTTCCAATCCCTAACAATCTGTGATTCTGTGAAACATGAGATTCCCATGTACTAGAAGGTAATATACATTCTTGGTTAAACAAAAGGGAAAGCTCTATCAGATTTTGTCACAGAGATTCTATGCTTGAGTTCCTAGTATCAAGACATCATGCTTGCTAAGGAAAAAATATCTTTTATGATGTCTCACTATGTGAGCAATTCCATTTCCTTCTTTAGAAATAAGAAACACAATTTAATGGGAAATGAAATTAGAATATAAAATGTGACCTGTGTTTCTACAGTGTTAATATTTAGCTAATAGCATTTATGTGGAAGTACACATGTGAGCAGCTTATTTGAAGGAGGAAAGCAAAGAGTACAAGGGATTAGCCAATTATGATATGTGATAATACTAAAACTAATGTTGTGTGCTACTGACAATTCTGTGATACATGAGCAATAATTAACTGCTTTGAATCATTTACCAGCTCTTTATAATTTATGGCTCAAGCTTCATTAAAATTTCCAAAGCAGACTGAAAGTATAAACACAGTAGACTTTATCCAATGGTTCTTTGGTTACACTATGCAATAGTGAGAACTACATATGAGTACATAGAAATATTTGCCAAAATGAGGTGAAGTTCTTAATTTCCACTGCATTTTCTTCTGTTTTTCACATAACTTTAAAATGCAGAGATTTCATGTGTAACCAGACAATTGGTTAATGAGTGGGCACACTTTATTTTGGTTTTCTTTATAGTAATATTGTGACATGTCTCAGAAAAGGACTGGAAATTGCTAAAAACGTATCCAGTTTGGGTGATCAGAATCACAGAATCACAGAATCATAGAATGGCTAAGGTTGGAAGGGACCTTAAAGATCATCTAGCTCCAAACCTCCCTGCATAGGCAGGGACACCTTCACTAGAGCAGGTTACTCAGGGCCCCAGACAACCTGGCCTTGAATGCTTCCAGGGAGGAGCAGCCACAACTTCCTTGGGCAACCTGTTCCACCATCTCACCACCTTCACAGCAAAGAATTTCTTCATAATGTTCAACTTCAATCTCCTTTATTCAACTTTGTAACCCTTTCCCCTTGTTCTTTCACTACTACCCATGTCAAAAGCCCTCCATCAGCTTGTAACCCCCTTCAGAGATTGGAAAGCTGCTCTAAGGTCACCTGGGAGCCTCCTGTTCTCCAGGCTGGACAATCCCAACTTGCTCAGCCTGTCCTCATAGGGGAGGTGCTCCAGCCCTCTGATCATTTGAGCTGCTCTCCTCCGGACACATTCCAGGAGCTTTATGTCCTTCTGATGTTGGAGAATGCAGAACTGGACACAGGACTACAGGGGGTCTCAAAAATGCAGAGTAGGGGAGGAGAATCACTTCACTTCAAGAAAGAGATTGAGGTGCTGGAGTGGGCCCAGAGCAGCAACAAGGGTGGGGAAGGGACTGGACTGATGACGAGAGGCTGAGGGAGCTGGGAGTGTTTAGACTGGAGAAGAGGAGACTCAGGGGGGACCTTCTCCCTCTCTACAACTCCTTGAAGGGAAGTCGTAGTCACATGGGGGTTGGGCTCTTCTCCCAGGAAACTAGCAACAGAATGATAGGGCACAGCCTGAAGTTGTACCAGGGGAGGGTTAGGTTGAATGTTAGGAAGTTCTTCCTCACAGAAAGGGTGATCAGACACTGGAAGGGACTGCCCAGGGCAGTGGTTGAGTCCTCATCTCTGGAGGTGCTTAACGACAGACTGGCTGTGGCCCTTAGTGCCTTGGTCTGGGTGGTTGTCATGATATTAAGTCATGGGCTGAGCTCGATGATCTTAGAGGTCTTTTCCAGTCTCTTTTTTAAACACAATCAATAAAGAATTCTATAGCCCAGTAAGAATCTATGACCTGCAATTCAGACAAGCTACACCCAGAGAATGCTATTAGGTCTGAGCAATGTGACTAAGCCTGATAGTGATCACTACAGTTCAGTACTCTCAAGTTTTGTAACTCAAGCATTGTACATGTTTTTCAAACACGGAGTCTTGGAAATTAACTGTCCCTCAGAACCACAAAACTCACTTTAGCAGCAGACTTAGCACAGGCTGACCAAGTTTCATTTCTTTCAGGAAGGTTTCAGTACTATGACATATGATCACTCAGTCCTTAAGTTCTCCACTTGAAATTAAAACAGGGACAGCACAGAGCCATTGAAAATTAGATTACTGTACTAAACCTGCCATACCAAAACACTTGTTCAATGCTGTACATTCATTTAGATATATTAGAAGCACTACATACTTGTTTAGTCTGTATTAAAACTGCAGTTCTTTATACACTTGCTTCATTTTCTCTCTGGAAACTGTTGGTCAGCAATTGGTGTCCTATTAATGATATCCAGTATTGCAACTGCAATTTCTCTCCAAGGAGTGATACCAGAACATAGTAATTCTGGATAGCATAACTGCACAAACTGCTGTCCAGTAGATATGTTGGTAATTTTTAAATCTTGGCAGTTTTTCCTGGTTTTTTTTTAACATTTATTAATGTGATGATTTTACATGGCTTGCAAATCCCTCCTTCATCTTACACTCCATGCGGTGATGCCTGTAGTGTGGTACAGATGCACATTCCCCTGACTTCACATTGCACAAAAACCACCACATCGTAAGAGTTCAGCTGAAACTGAGAAGTTTAAAACCCACTTGGCCACGTTCCTGTGTGACTTGATCTAGGGGATCCTGCTGTGGCAGGGGGATTGGACTGCATGATCTTTTGAGGTCCCTTCCAATCCTTAATGTTCTGTGAGTCTGTGATTCATTTCTGAGAAAGGTCTCTTGAATGATTGTGTCAGCAAATGTTTACTGCTTCCTTGTTAAGATACGACCAAAGTGTTTTATAGAGTCTCCAACATCTGGTTATGAAAGCTGAGCAGGTCTACTTATCAGGGTTGAAAGAGGCCATTCTTCAGGTGGGATTTTATTATCCTGTTGGTGCATTCTGTTATAATTCATAATTTCAGTACTAATGAAGCTGCAGCACCTGACCTGATGATTTATAGGAGACTCCAAGCCGCATTCTTCGTTTCTCAAGAATATATAATCTACTTCTCTGGATTTTACTAGTTGCTTTACTGTGCTCTAGCTCTACGAAAGCTGGGTTCTGTCTCAGTATAATGCCCAACCTGCCTCAGCTTTACAAATCAAGAAATGCTTTTGTTGGAAGAGTCCTTTAAGATCATTACATTCAATCAAAATCCAGTAATTTTGGGTCAATGAATTGTTCCGTTTTGGTTGCTTTAAATCCTAATTTAGGTGTTTTAAGACTTGCTGTTTCTTTAAAAGAAACCAAACCAAATGAAAACCCCCAAAGTGCTTTATTACTGACAAACCTACCAGTACTAACAAAAAAAAAAACCACAAGCAAAAGCCTGATCAAAATGCATGCAATAATGTTTTTCGTGGTTTGTGAGATATTTTTGCAAGGATGTAACTCTCCACCTGTTTGTTACTAGCTCTAGGAAATCTTGTTGGTTAAGGGAGTAACAGGAATTTGAGCCAAACGCCTTCAATTCTAATATTCAACCTTATTATAAATCCTTCTATACCCACCAGCTGTTTACAAACATTAATGAGGTCACCCCTTAGTCTCCTTTTTTCCAAGCTCAAGAGTCCCAGCTCCCTCAGCCTTTCCTCAGCAGGGACATGTTCCACTTTCTTCACCATCTTTGTGGCTCTGCGCTGGGCTCTCTCAGGCAGCTTTGTGTCCTTCTGGAACTGAGGGGCCCAGAACTGGACATAATACTCCAGATTTGGTCTCATCAGAGCAGAGCAGAGGAGGAGGAGAACCTCTCTTGATCTACGAACCACCCCGCTTCTAATCCAGCCCAGGATGCTGTTGGCCCTCTTGGCCTCAAGGGCACACTGCTAGCTCCTGGTCATCCTGTTGGCCACCAGGACACCCAAGTCCCTTTCTCCTAAGATGCTATACAGCAGGCCAGTCCCCAACCTATACTGGTACTTAGGGTTGTTCTTGCCCAGATGCCAGACTCTACATTTGCCCTTTTTATACTTCATTAAATTTCTCCCTGCCCAACCCTCCAGCCTGTCTAGGTCATGCTGGATGTCTCAAGCAGCTTCTTTCATGCAAAGTTCTTCCTAAGGATCAAGAGCAACTAGAGAAGAGACTGTGCCCCACCACCCTGCTATCTCAAGGTATGGCTGCTGCTGCTTTGATTTCACCTCACAAGTGCACATATGCATCACAAATGGGAAAAGGCAAACTAAATTCAGCATAAGAATTATTTGACCTGATGTTTACAACTTAAAAAGAAAAATACAACCAGGGCAAATCCTTTGGTGTTTCAGAATATTGCAGGGGATATGTAAAAGTCACCAGGAATGATGTGGCAAAGTCTCACAGAGCACTGTGTGTCTCCTGAAATTTGCTGCATTTCACATGCCTGAGAGGATCTCTGCTGGCATTATTTAATAAGAAAATGTTTCCGGACCAGTGAACTGAGAACATTTTATAACCGTACTGTTTTGAAAGCAAATACAGGGATCCATGCATTTAGATAGAAAAATAACTACATCAAAAAATTGTAAAAATAAATCATAATTGTGCAGTATGCAGAGAGGATGGGGGGGGAGGGAGAGAAGTCATGATCTTTGAGTATCTAAGGTTGAGGGTGTTGAATTATTACATTTATTTTGAGCTTACTTATGGTCCTGTGTCCTGCAGATCTCAGGGATGAGGAGGCTGAAATGCCAACAGGAATGTCACTAGGATAAAAGCTGCAGGATTCATACAAGTGAGTTTTCTTAGCATATCTGTGACCTCTTTTGACTTCACCTTAGCTACAAAAGATGCTGCATACTAAGCTTGTAGAAGAGTTCAGAAAGGTCTTGCACTATTCTTGGCAACATAAAATGTTCGTGTGGCCATTGGTGACAAAGAAAGTTGGTTCTTTTTTTAAACTTTGCTTCTCCAACTGTTGTTTTCACTTTATGCATTTTTTCTCCTTAAAGGATGTCCTCAAGGATATTTTTTTCTTCTTTTCTTCTTCCTTGTCTCACTATGGCGACTCAAGTGAGAAAAGAATGTAGCCTGCAGTCTAGCTAGTATGTTTTTATCAAGAGGATTTTCTAGAAATAGAAGATACAAGGTGAAATCACTTAGTTTAGCACAGATTAGTGCCTTCTGGTACTTTATATGTATACAGATGAATTATTAACCTCGGGGGAAAACTAGCAGTGTGTTCAAACTAACTACTTTTCAGTGTTTGAGGTTTTTATCTAGTGCACATTGCCCACTGGGGAGCCATTACAATGATAATACCGAGGAGCTAACAAATTCCTGTAACTTGCTTTATTGTCATAACCTCTGCAGTGTACACAGAGCACATCCTGTTCTGACTAACCACAGCTACTATTCAATACAGAGGCTGGGATGTTGTTACTCTGCAAAATGCTACTACTACCTTACACAACGTTAACCTCTTACTGCTATAACTGTGATAATCATAGAATCACAGGATGTCCAGAGTTGGAAGGGACTTTAAACATCATCTAGTTCCAATCCGCCTGCAGATCATCCTGCCCATCTCAATGCAGCCAAGAGCACAAAAGGCCAGTCACTACAAGTGCTCTCATAACCACTTTTCATACTTGCTTTTCCCACTATACAAAATCTAATTTGCCTTAATGTCA
Source organism: Phoeniculus purpureus (assembly GCA_028565055.1). NCBI lineage: Eukaryota > Metazoa > Chordata > Aves > Bucerotiformes > Phoeniculidae > Phoeniculus > Phoeniculus purpureus. The sequence continues at coordinate 23,372 of JAOXOE010041312.1, read as the reverse complement.
CTCTGCTAGTATATTAACATCCACTTCTATGTCCTTTTGCACTGCTGGAATGGTTAAAAAAAGTACAGAAGCAGGTTACTGGGTGTCTCAGAATGTTTTATGAGTTAGGGGCTAGTGTCTGAATCATTACAAAAGTCTACTTCTCCACTTTCCAGCAAGAATTTAAGTAAATGAAATGGGACATTGTTTTTGCTTGATTCTTGAAGATTTCCTATTATTTTTGGAATCATAGAATGGCCAGGGTTGGAAGGGAGCTTAAAGATCATCTAGTTCCAAACACCCTGCACAGGCAGGGACACTTTCACTACAGCAGTTTACTCAGGGCCACAGCCAACCTGGCCTTCAACACTTCCAGGGATGGGGCAGCCACAACAGCCTTGGGCAACCTGTTCTAGCATTTTACCACCCTCACAGGAAAGAAGAGCTAAAGCAGCTATTTACAGGCACAGATTCTTTCAGACAGTTTTGCTTTAGAGATAGATTTTTTTCCATGTCAATTCAGTACAGCATTCCAGCTCAGAGACTAATTTGAAGTAGAGAATTGTCAGAGGAACTAAAACATTTGGAAAATTGTTTTACTCATACAGTACCGTTGTAAATGAGGAGGTAAAACTAGCAATTCCATAATACAGGATAACTTGGACATGGAAAGATAACTGACTAATTAAAAATAGCAGTTTCCTTTCTTTTAGAATAAGAATTTCGGTTTTTTCATTTTTTAGAGGACAAAATTATGCCTGCAAAAAGGTCAGATTCTTGTTAAACTGTGAGCCTGAACTGCAAATTGAAAATTTTAATTTTTAATCTTTCTTGATTTTAAAGTCAAAGCTTCAGATAAATTTTTATACTAATCACAAGAAGAAAGGAATCATCTACCACATACGTGTCAATTAGCATTTGCTAATATATACCTACCGTCCGTGAATGCTCATAGACTTCATTGAACATAGCAATGACAGCCACCTTTTCAGAAAAAAACACTGTTCTGTTAACTGTTCCTCTTTTGTACTGCTGCATCTTGTTTGTCATTTTGAGATTTGCACAGAATCACAGAATCATCAAGGCTGGAAAGGACCTCCAGGATCAAGTCCATCTGTCGGCCCAACAGCTCCCTAATCCCTACAGCATGGCCTCAAGTGCTCAAGCAACTCAGTTTTTAAACACCTCCAGGGATGGGGACTCCACCACCTCCCTGGGCAGCCTGGTCCAGTGCCCAAGCACTCTCTCAGGAAAGAACTTCTTAAGATCCAACCTAAACCTCCCCTGATGCAACTTGAGGCCATGTCCTCTCGTACTATCATTAGTAATTTGAGAGAAGAGACCAGCACCAGCCTCGCTGCAACCTCCTTTTAGGTAGCTGTAGAGAGCAAGAAGGTCTCCTCTCAGCCTCCTCTTCTCTAGACTAAATAATCCCAGTTCCCTTAGCCGTTCTTCATATGCCTTGTTTTTCCAGATCTCTCCCCAGCCTTGTTGCCCTTCTCTGGCTCCACTCCAGCACCTCTTATACTGTGGCACCCAAAACTGGCCCCAGTACTCAAGGAGTGATCTCACGAGTGCAGAGCACAGGGGTATCCAAAATATTTGCATTTTTTACTGCAATGTAAGCAAAAAAGAAATCGTAGCTTCCTAGCCATTCAGGAAAAAAAGCAGCTTACATACAACAGATAGTATTTTCAAGGGAGAAAAATAAAGGCAGCACAGATCATCCAAGGTGACTCTGCCTCTGAATATGTGGCAAGCCATGATTTCCTCCAAGTCATAGCTGGACTGCCTGCTGAGGGACAGCATGCCTTGTGATGAAGAGGGGCTTTCTGACAGGAAACCACTCAGCTGATAAAGGTGTCTGGGAAAATACTATCAAAGCATAATGCCTTTACGAAGTGTGGCATTTTAAGCACAGCTCTGAAACCCTTTCTCCTGTGCCTTTAAGAGGAAAACATATCTCAAGCGAAAAAGGGAAAGTCACAGTCTCTTGCCTGGCAGGTAATGGTTCACAGATCAAGAAGCTTTCACAAGGTGTATTCAAGAGGATAAAGAGAGAGATTTGACTGGATTCGAAACACAGCTGTCAATCCCTCCATTAGCCAGAATATCAGGATGTGTTTATAACCACATCGGGGAAATCTTCAGCCAGCAATTGAATCAGAAAATCCTTTAACACTTTAAGCTACTGAGTGCAGCTTGATTATGCTCCACTTTGACCCAGGCGTACTCCAAGTACAGAAAGATATCCGTCTGCGGAGATCATCCCTTCACTGAAATACCACCTGCCTTGGCAGCACAGGATCATTTACGGGGTCTTTTTCTACCCTGGACCACGGCGTGTGTCATTGCAAATGTTTAGTTCATACCACACTGAGCATGCAGACTCCAGTTCCACATCAGGAGCCTTATTTGACTCTTCAGCTAGCAAGCATCAGTGAATGTCTGTTTTTCAAAATAGAACTGGCCTATAATGATTTATAGAGATCTAAACTTCACAGCAAAGTCTAAATTAGTGGATTTCCCTGAAAAGAAAACAGCATCTTTTTTCTTTTTCTCTTGCGGCATTGTGTTTAAAAAATCAGCTCTCATTAAAGCAGTCTAGCTACAGTGGTTTAGACAAATGTCTCAAAATACTGCAGGAACTCTACGCAAGGAAGCAGTATCAGATCACGGTTGCAGAATAAACTCAAATTTAAAACGCTTAAGCCCTTTCAAAGCCCCCAGGTTATCAGCTGTAAGAGAACAAAGAAAAGGTCTGATGCCAGATGTGATGCTGACATTTTTCAGTCAAAACCAGGGTACTTGACATTAGCATGATCCGATTCCTGCAACTGCCATGCATCATCTCAGCTCTGTTTTAAATGCCTCATGAACAAGTTCTCCTCAGGGAGCTGGAATCTCCAGGCAGTTTTCATTGCCCATGAGCTATCAGACTGTGTTAAGGCCCCTCAGTTCAAGTTATGGACCACTCACTTCAAGAAAGAGATTAAGGGGCTGGAGTGGGTCCAGAGGAGCAATAAGGCTGGGGAAGGGACTGGAGGAAAAGGCTGATGAAGAGAGGCTGAGGGAGCTGAGAGTATTTAGCCTGGAGGACACTCAAGGGGGACATTCTCCCTCTCTACAACTCCCTGAAGGGAGGTTGTAGTCAGGCTCTTCTCCTAGGCAACTAGTGACAAGAGGGTAGAGCCTGAAGCTGCCAGGGGAGGGTTAGGTTGGATGTTAGGAAGCCCTTCCTCACAGAAGGGGTGATCAGACACTGAAATGGACTGCACAGGCAGGTGGTGGAGGTCCCCATCCCTGGAGGTGTTTAGGGAGAGACCGGATGTGGCCCTTTGTGCCCTGCTCTAGGTGACTCTGGTGATGTTAGGATACAGACTGGGCTGGATGATCTTAGAGGTCGTTTCCAGCCTCGATAATTCTGTGATTCTGTGAAGACATTCTACCTGTTTAGGCAGATTTGATGTGTAACTCACTTTCCATTGTGAAATATATTTTGGAAAATAACAATTCCTACAAAGCACACTCAGGATCGTATTTTTTTTTCCTTTTCTATGAAAATAATGATTTAAAAGTTTTCTGACTCATACGAAAGAAAGTGCTGTTAATCATTATGAACATATTTACACTAAAACTCTGGTGCAATATAAAAATAGCCAGATAAGAGAATTTAGAGCACAGCAGTAGGGAACTTGGATAATTTGCTCTTGCAACTTTTAAGCTGACTAGAAGAACTTAATTCTGTGCTGCTAATATGCCCATGACAGCCAGCTGAACAGGAGCCAGCAGGGTGCCCAGGTGGCCTAGAAGGCAAATAGCATCCTGGCCTGGATGAGGAACCATGTAACCAGCAGAAGGAGAGGAGTGATGGTGCCCCTGTACTCTGCACTTGTCAGACCGCATCTTGAGTACTGGGGCCAGTTTTGGGCACCACAGGATAAGAATGACATTGAGGGCCTGGAGCAGGGCCAGAAAAAGGCAACAAGGCTGGGAAGGTGGCTGGAAAAGAGTGCCTATGAAGAGTGGCTGAGGGAACTGGGGTTATTTACTCTAAAGAAAAGGAGGCTGAGAGGAAACCTTCTTGCTCTCTACAGCTACCTAAAAGGAGGTTGTAGCGAGGCTGGTGCTGGTCTCTTCTTCCAAATTACTAATGATAGTATGAGGGGAAATGACCTCAAGTTGCGTCAGGGGAGGTTTAGATTGGATATTTGGATGTTCACTGTGAGAGTGGTTGGGGACTGGAACCGTGTTGGGCTGGTTTCAGTAATTTTCTTCATCAGAGCTAGTATGAAGCTATGCTTTAGATTTGTGCTGGAAACAGTCTTGATAATTCAAAGACCTGTGTGTGCTGACTGACAGCTGTCTCAATATGAGCCAGCACTGCACCCATGGACACAAGAAGGCCATCAAGGCTATTGAAGAGCCTGGAGGACAGGTCTTATGAGAAGCGGCTGAGTAAACCAGGGTTAGTTAACCAGAGAAAAGGAGGCTGATGGGAGAACCTTAATGTTCTTTACAACTGCCTGAAAGAAGGTTGTAGAGGGTTGGGAATCAGTCTCTTCTCCCAAGTCACTGGATGAGAAGTGGCATCAGGTTGCAGCACAGGAGGTTTAGATTGGACATTAGGAAAAATTTCTTCACTGAAAGATGGGTCAAATATAGGAATAGGCTGCCCAGGGCAGCGTTAGAGTCACTGTCTCTGGATGTATTCAAAACTTGTGTAGATCTGGCACTCAGAAACATGGTTTAGTGGGTGTGGTGGTGTTGTCTGACAGACTTGATGATCTTGGATGTCTCTTCCAACTTTTATGACTCTATGATTATTAGTGAATTTAAAAACATCAGCTGTGATCATTTGTGTATACACTGCCTACAAACTGTTTTGTCATATAAGCTTCATAAATTCTTTGGGCACAACAGGGCAAGTTTTTGACACACGCATGCAGCCACACACAGAGCGTCTCAGGGACACACGATCATGCAATGCCTGCCCTTAGTTTCATGTTATGAAAACATCCCTTGGAACTGAAAATAAATGAGCACACACACTTACACAAATGCGGTCTTAGAGATGTAATACACTCTGTGGGATCAGTGGGGTCAAGTGATCTGCAGTTATTTTAACAGGGTCAATTGAGCTGTGAGAAAGCATTTCTTTGGCCCTGTTTTACTTGGCAGTGTAGTGCAGTTATATCGACCATCTGCTGCTTGCCTGGCAGTATGCATGAAGCTAGTTAATAATTTCACTTCCTTTCATAGAGTAAGGCTGAAAGAGCATCAAGAATTCCTTTTTCTCAGGTCTCCCAAAGGTTTACTTTGGTTGAGTTTGTTAGCTTAGTAAGGGTAACAGACAGTCTGCTGACTTGTGCAGATATATTCATAGGTATAATATACTGACTGGTGCTGGTCTCTTCTCCCAAATTACTAATGATAGGTTGCGAGGAAATGGCCTCAAGTTTCATTAGAGGAGGTTTACACTGGATCTTAGGAAGAAGTTCTTCACTTAAAAGAGTGGTTGGGCACTGGAACAGGCTGCCCAGGGAGGTGGTGGAGTCCCCATCCTTGGAGGAGTTTAAAAACCTAGTATCTAGTGCACTAGAGGCCATGGCCTAAGGGTTAGGGAGCTGTTGGGATGAGGTCTTGATGATCATGGAGGTCCTTTCCAGCCAGGATGACTTTATGATTCTATACAACTCTCCAACTGATTTGCTTAATAATTGAGTATGCTGCTGCATTACTGAATTCTAATATACCCTATCAACTCTTACTGGTTGCTAACAAACTATCTGCAAATGAATGACTCAAAGTGTAGCTGTGAGCAGGGTCAGATCTACGGTGGTAATGGGCATTGTACAATCAGCTGAAAGCAGAAAGTGTAAGTTATTAAACAGAGCACTAACAGGAACAGAAAGAGTTCAATATCAATTCAGCATGTGTAGAAGAATATCACTTCTGGATTCTTTATTCACCAGTGGTGTTGGGAAGAGAGGTTGCAGTAACATGACTAAGTTTTCAGAATTTTGAGAAACTTTTATATTGCTTACTCCTGGAAATACTGTTTTTATAACTGCCAATTGTTCATCCCGAGATGAAATTAACCAGTTGATTTAGCTGATGTACTAATAGGCCAAAACAACAACAAAAAGACAACCAAGGAAGCTTTGAAAATCACATACAAATTGCAGGCAAAACCAAAGCTAACTCAATTTGGGTACTAAACAAGAAGGCAAATTTAATTCATCCTATATAAAGACCCCACACAAAGATATACAGAGATTAATCACATCTCTGTAATGGGTCAGGAGAATCCAAGACACAAATACAGACTGGGAACAGATGGCTTGAGAGTAGCCCTGAAGAGAAGGGCCAACAGTGCACTCCCGCAGCCCAGAAGGCCAACTGCATCCTGGTATGCATCAAGAGGAGTGTGGCCAGCAGATCAAGAGAGGTGATTCTTTTATTCTGCCATTATGAGACCCCACCTTGAGTACTGCATCCAGTTGTGGTGTCCCCACCGTAAGAGAGACATAGATCTGCAGGAACAAGTCCAGAGGAGGGCCACGAGTATGATCCAGGGTCTGGAGCACCTCTGCTATAAGGACAGACTGAGGGAGCTGGGATTGTTCAGCCTAGAGAAGAGAAGGCCTTGGGGTAACCTTATAGCAGCCTTCCAATTTTGGAAGGGAAACTACAGGAAGGCTGGAGAGGGACTTTTTACAAGAGTGTCCAGTGACAGGACAAGGGAAACGGCTTTAAAATTAAGAAGAGGTTTAGATTGCAACTTAGGAGGAAATTCTGAGGGTTCTGAGACTCTGGAATAGGTTACCCAGAGAGGTTGTGGGTGCCACCTCCCTGGAGATGTTCAGGGCCAGGCTGGATGAGGCTTTGAGCCACCTGGTCTAGTCAAGAGGCATCCCTTCTTATGGTGGGAAGGTTGTATTAGATGATCTCTGAGATCCCTTCCAACCTAAGCCATTCTATGATTCCATGATATCTAAAGTGAATATTGTTTCAGGCCCTAAGGAGAAGCACACTTGGTCAGAGAAATACTGTTTCCATAATAAGATTATATTTAAGGAATTATATCTCTGCAGTTCTAATGGTATAGGATACCAAAAAGTACTAAGGCTACAGAACACAACTGGGAAGACTGTTGCCTAACATTAACAGCATTGTGTGGTGATAATTACAGATGAACTGTGAATATAAATCCTGCCTGTCTTGGAGTCTGCTCAATCCATTTTCTATCAGTCATAAATTTCAGGACGATGCTCATATATCAGCTAACTCATTTGAATGGTCCTTCGCTGTATCATTTAGCAACTGTTGACTCCATGCATCAATCACTAAGGAAAGCAGATTTCTCTGGAGCGGTAGTAAAAGCTATTTTTCAGATATGAAAGAAAGTCAGTGGCAAGGCTACCTAATACTGTAACAATCTTCCTATATAACCTTTGCTGCCAAAACCCGTGACTTAAGAGATGTTTACTCCTTAGGACAGAGTAACAACACCTAGACTGCTTGTCATTACAAACAGCCAGCGTATCAGCTGTTGAGCAGTTGTAAGCTACTGATCTCAAGCCAGATGATATAAACCAAGACTCATTTGTATTCTAGCTACTGGGAAAAATTCAGGATCTAAATTTCTTGCTTCGCAAGTATTAATTTAAATGAATAACAGTGATCATATTTATTGCTATAGTCAGTCTGTAAAGAGAGGTAAAACTTCACCCTTTTGTTTGTAAACCTGGGAAGGTGCATGTATTAGAAATTATAAGCTTAGGCTTAGCTCAGAGCACATTTAATCAAATATAACAAGGTTTGCTTGCCCATTTAGAGCAACAGTGTGTAACACAGTGTCTTCACAACCCAGAGTATGAAGTATATTATCATATACCCATTACAAAAAAACCCAAGCAAGCTACAGGTAAAAGTCTTGTCTTTCCACCTGAAGAATTCTGAGTAACACAGTGGATTTGCAGATCGATGAAGCAAGCTTCTTCATACACTTCTAGTCAGTCTCTTTAATGTTCCTCCAAGCCTTTCTAAAAAGTTGACCATGGAAAAAAACTAATTTAATAACAACTTTACTATGAATTAGATCTCTAAATTGAGCCAAGGTTAAACAACAAACTGATTTGCAGCTAACTGCTTCTCATGTAGTTCACACTATCGAGTGCATGGCTGCAAATCTCCTTATTTATTCAAACTGCTGTTTGTGAGGCTGGAGTGACTATTAAATTTTGTAATTAGTGAAATGTAATTATTTCCTGTAATGGGCTGTAAATTCACATTATGTCATAATCATTCTTATATACACTTAAGGACTCATTTCTCTTCTTAGCAACTGACTAGTGTATTTACTAAACAAAAATGTCCAACTGGAGTACTTTGTGCCTTGCTGGGAAAGCATTACTTGTTCCCAAAAGAAATTTCTTTGGTAGGGAGAATTGGTTAGCCATAGGAAGCTGTGGTTCTGCCACTGTGGTTAGAAATAAAACTTAAGAACCTGATTCAGCAAGGTATTAAAAAAGATTTGTGTATCAGCTGCATTTGGATCATATATTGTCCTCATTAAGGCTCTTCAATGCTTTCTTAAATCAAGAGTCCAGGAGAGAAAACTGCTGTTATGAGGAACAGAGATTTGTCATTGAGGACAGCAGATTCCTCCACGGTGACAGAACACCAATATCCAAGAATCTGCGAAACCCAAGCCAGAACAACTTCAAGTGTAGGCACAACTTTCCATGCCTGCATACAGAGCACCTCTCTGAATGGGATTTGCAGCAAAGGCCTCCCTCCTGCAGCCTGATCATAACGAGCTGGAGGCAAGCTTGCCTGACTGCTATATGGACATGCAGCCACACAGATGACCAGGCTGGTGTTCAGGCAAAAATCCTTTTGACACCTGTGCTGTATGGACAGCAAACCTACAGGGAGCTTTCTGCATGTCTGTTGCTTCTAGCATGTACCTTAGCATCTACAGTACTGTACTTTGGGATGGTAAAAGGAAAACCTGGAAGTCTGGTGGTATTCTGAGTAGAGACAAAGAATAAAGTTTATTCTTTATTTAAAGCTCTTATACTGAGCTGAAGACTCTACACTAATGTGGTCTTTAAATTATGTTATCCTCGGATACACCTAGTCAATTCCTAGTGAATTAAAGGAAGCAGAAGCTCAACATATCTTATAATACTATAGTCAGGAAAGGAGAGTGTATAAAAAGAGAATTGATCCCTGTACTAGGCACTGGTGAGGCCTCACCTCGACTACCAGGAGCAGTTCTGGGCCCCTCACTTCAAGAAAGAGATTGAGGGACCAGTCAACACTCAAAGAAAGGTCAGAATCTCTCTTCCTTGTTGCTGGTTGGCAACAAGAGCCATTAAGCTCTCCTTTGGTGTAGACCTCATCCAGTAGTACTGGCACAGACAAGGAGCCTTCCTATAGTATTTACAAGACTTGCATAGGATGCATGACCCTAATTAAAAGAAAAATAAAACAGGAAAATCAAAATCCCATCCACACCCAGGCCATTTACAGTTACAATTGTTCAGATGTCTAAACTGTGCAGGCTGCAAAAATATCCTAATGATTTGCAAACCCAATGCAGAGTCTTAAAGATTGCTTTAATTAGAAAAAGAAAAAAGGATCATCCAACAGGTAGTAGCAATGGGGTAAATGCCAATATAGAGGATCTGAGAATAAGCTTAACAGATCGTTTGGAGAAGGAACTTCCAGCCAAAGCTCTCTGTTCAGCCAGGCTGGTCTCCTACCCCACCGTCTCATCTTTGGCGACTTGGGGATGGTCAGCTCCTGCACCTTTAGAATTAATTCTTGAAATTATGCCCAGCCTCCCTGGGCTCCCGTGTCCTCCAGAAATGTCTCTCAAGGGACTCTATTAACCACGTTCCAAAAGACACCAAAGTCTACCCTCTGGAAGTCCAAGGTAGTAGTTCTGCTTCACCAAGAATTGAGAACTGTAATATTTCATGATCACTTTGTCCAAGACAGCCTCAAACCTTTACATCCCCAACAAGACCTTCTCTGTTAACAAGTATGTATGTGGAACCTCCTATGTTCCAGCTTATACCCACATTTCGCTAGATCATAACTAGCATTCTGGTAAGTTTTGGGATATCTCTGATTAGCTTAATACAGATCAATGTAGTAACTCATCTCTATAACAGATCCTTTATGTGCTTGAAAACACTTAATGAAAACACAGCAGAAGGCATCTTCTCCTGGCTTTCTCTTGAAATGAGGAAAAAAGTCTATTGCAAATGTTGAATATATTACTATTATAAGACAGTAAAGTTCAGCTAAGTTTAACAAAGAATATTCATAGTATTAAAAAGTGTAGTGAATCACACAGTACTCCAGTCTGGCACCATATACTTCCTCTAAATAAAGGAAATAGAACCCCCCCCCCAAAATATAATATAAGTGCATGTTCAAATGATGCTCAGTATTGCTTTAAAAGTGCTATCTAAACAAACTACATGGAAAACATCTCTGTGGGACACTATGATATTTCCATACCCTTAATCTTTAATATAAAGTCAGTCTGTAAGAAGAAAGAAAATATAAAGAAGTCTGTAAGAAGAAAGCAAAGTGTAAAAACCATGTGCTGTTTGCTAGTAATCAAATCGCATTTAATAGAATCCTAGAATCATTATGGCTGGAAAGGAACTCCAGCATCAAATCCAGCCCTCAGCCCAGCATCTCCCTAACCCCTAGACCATGGCCTCAAGCACTCTAGTTACTCATTTTTTAAACATGCTCCAGGGATGGGGACACTACCACCTCCCTGGGCAGCCTATTCCAGTGCCCAAGCACTCTGTCAGGAAAGAACTTCTTCCTAAGATCCAATCTAAACCTCCTCTGATGCAATCTGAGGATATAATAATAATAATTGAACCTGTGCCGGGAGATCACAACAGAATTTGATAGGTGCTGGGGCATGCTTCATTTATTTCAGTTTATGAAGTGCAGGCATGATGAGGAAAGAGAAAGCTCTGGACTAAATTTATAACACAAGTAACATAAAACGCCTTTTCATATGTTATGGTGCAGAAGTTTTTCAAGAACACGGAGAAAAGTAGGTAGAGACACTAAAGGTTAGGAATAAGCAATCTCAAGCAATCAATGACTTGCAGATCCAGACCACCAACATCTTGATATTCCCACCTCTCTGTGTTAGTTCGAGAGTGAGTCCTTTGCGGTTTTATTCACTGCTTTCCTCCACATCCTTTGATTTTTATTGTAGTGTGTGATATATGTTCTAGTTAAAAAAAGGCCTCCATATAAAACATGTCTTTAAGACTGGAACACATTTATAGATCGATGTGAAGGATCACTCAGAGTTTTTTCCGGTATGCCTTTTCCAAAAAAAAAAGGAAAAATGCTTAAGTAATAAAACCAGATAAATGATAGAGCCTTTCTGAAGCCATTTTTAACAAAATAAAAACAAAAAATCAAACCTTTTTATTGAGATATAGAAAAAATAATGTCTCACCAGAGAGCAACTGGTGCCAAGCCATTGATTTCAATAGTGCAACAATGATCAATTGAGAAGGTGGCTGAAACCCTGAAGTTTTAAAAATGAACCAAGAAAGTGAACCTTGACAGAACTTGTCTATCTGAGTTAATGCCAGGATTTTTTATTGTTGAACTCAGTCAAATCCAATCCCTTTCTAATGAAGAGCAAGCAGAGCACTTCATAAAAGGATAACCATGAAGGATAACTTTTTTGTTACCCTTCACCACACTGGCCAATTTTAGTTCTGTTGCGCTTTGGCCTTTCTAATTTTCTCCCTACATAGCTTCACTGTATATTTGCAATCCTCATAAATTGCCTGCCCCCCATACCAGATACTATAAAAGATCTGAAAGATGATAGGTACCTAAAGACAACACTCAGGACAGTAATATACTCATGGGAAAAAGCAGTGATTGATTTTTTTTCATCTGGACAAGGGTTTTAGCATTTATACTGTTTTGTGAGTACTGCAACCCTATATTTGCACAGGATATTTATGGTTATTATATTGGGCATTTCTCATCTATATTTGCAGAACATGCTGATGGCTTTTTTTTTTCTTAAGAGTCAGCTGTTAATTTCCCCTCCTAGGGAATGACAGTGATGCTATTTTAAGTAAAGGCTGATACTCACACTCAAAAGACTCATTTTACTTAGACTCACAATACATTTCTGCTTACAGCACACCAACTTGCTAACTCAAGACTTTTAGAAAGACATCATATTTCTTGCAAAGAATTCAGGGCAAAGTTTATCTTGCCAGCAAGATAAAACGTCATCCTATCATCCTCTCTCTCCCTAAGTGATACCGTCCCAAAACAAAGTCTGTTAAGCTCAGAATTTTAGGGTAGGACTTCTCCAAACTCTTCCAGATCTAACTCATCAGCAAACACAAAATATTTCTGTTTAGCCTCTCAGGAAACACCCTCACAGATAGGAGCGTTCTTTGTAGCTGCATAAATAGAGTGCTTCTACTAAAGTCATGGGCAGCTGTACATTCTTTGTGTGTTTTCTACAATAGGAAGCCATATGTTCCTCTTTCAGCTGAACGTACCAGCAGGTACCAGAGGGGTAAAGACATCACCTTCAGTCCTCTTTATTGAACCTTTAAGTAAAACTTGCACTCTATTATCCACCAACTAACAGGGCAATCTGCTACTGAGCATTGAAGTTGCTGATCTCAGCCAGCCACTCTTGCCTACTTTGAAAAGATTCTGCTAAACGTAAAGCAAACTATAGTGCATAGAAGAACCACATTGTTGTGCTTTTGTATGACTTCATTCTCAAAGAGAAAAATGATCACACAACACAGTGGGGTGTTATGGCTTTCCTTCCCATTAAATGGGATCTCAAATTCACAAGTACTACAAGACAGCTTCTCTTTTACTTTGTGTGGATGGAAGGGTGCAAGGAATCTGTGAGTACACATATGCTTCACCACAAACACAAATCTCAGTGCACCAGTACCTGTTTGGGTTCTGAAACAAAGTCACCGATTCTTCTTGCCACTGGTAGTGACATAGCCACAAAAGATGATAAAGCTCTAATATGTTTAACAAGTTGTTGTTTTTTTCCACAGCTCCTGAGCACAGTCTAGGATTCCAGTAGAGAAATCACTCTGTTAAACATCCTTCTACCTCCCATGTCATGTTTAAATCGATTGTTCTTTGCAGAAAAGTATCAGGATGATACACATACAGATACACACAGACCATTAGGGCTCGGAAGGGATCACCAGAGGTCACTGAGTTCAACCCCCCTGCTTGAGCAATACTACAGAAGCTAGACCAGGTCACATGGGAATGCATCCAGACAGGTCTGAGAAGCCTTCAGAGGTTACTCCACAACCTCCCTGGGCAGCCTGTTCCAATTCTCAGTAACCCTTACAGTAAAGAAGTTCTTCCTCATGTTGAGGTGGAACTTCCTGTGCTCCAACTGACACTCAGTGCGCCTTGTCCTATCACAGGGTGCAAGTGAAAAGAGATTGTCTCTTTCTTCTTGACATCCAGCCCTCGTGGATTTATGGACAGTGATGCACAGCTGAAGATAATATTTGGGGAAAAAATACAAAAGAGCAATCTGTGTGATGTCCTGGAGGAATGGCCTTCATTGAAAGTGTTTTCATTCTAGTCTGCTTATAATAATTTGAACAACACTGTTTCAGTTATGGCCTTCTAAAGTGTGGTGAGTTGGCTAGACATTAGGTGCCCACCAAAGCAACTCTGTCACTTCCCCTCCTCATCTGAACGGGGAGAAAACGCAATGAAAGGTTCACGAGTTATCTCAACAGGGAGACATCATTCACTCACTGTCACAGTAAAATAGACCTGACTTGTGGAAATTGATTTATTATCAATTAAATCAGACTAGGGTAACAAAAGATAAAATCAAGTCTTAAAACATCTTTCTCCCATCCCTCTCTTCTACCCAGGGTCAACTTGAGTCCCAAATTCATTATCATCTACCTGCAAGTGGTTCAGAGAGTTGGGAAATGGTGGTTCTGGTCAGTTTATCTCAAGTTGTATCTGCTGCTCCTTCTTAACACCTGATAACCAAGGGAGGGCAAACACATGAACGTTTTCCTTTTCTAAGGTTGGGTAGAGATGGTAGCTTTGGAGATACAGTGTAATTTTGAATCACCAGGGGTTTAAGAAATTATTTCCTTCTATGAAATTCTGAACATCACCTTTTTCACAACAGAATAAAATCCAGATTTCTTTGAATGTGATCTGTCAGCAATTTCAAACTGATTCATCTATATCTTCCCTGTAATGCTGTACTGCGGAGTAACAGACAGCTTGTATTGTACTGTTCAAATTATTCTACTCCTACTGAACAATTAAGTGCTCATTAGTGCTAATGAGACAGCACAAAAAGCAGAGGAACTCAATATGTATTGGGAAAATGCCTTGTTTGAACCCAAATAAAGCAGGAATTTAAACAGAAAGCTTCTGTATCCTTTCACCTCTGAGGGTGAATTGAGAAATTTCAGCTTCTAAGACACCATAGAATCATAGAATGGCCAGGTTTGGAAGAGACCTTAAAGATTATCTAGTTCCAACTCCCCTACAGAGACAAGGACACCTTCACTAGAGTAGGTTACTCGGGGCGCCAGACAACCTGGCCTTCAACACTTCCCAGGGATGGGGCAGCCACAACTTCCTTGGACAACCTGTTCCAGCATCTCACCACTCACACAAGCAAAGAATCCATTCCTCATGTCCAACCTCAATCTTCCCTCTTCAAGTCTGTAACCTTTTCTCCTTGTCCTCTCACTATGCACCCAAGTCAGAAGCCCTCCCTCACCTTTCTTGTAGCCCTCTTCAGCTATTGGAAAGCTGCTTTAGGGTCACTTGGGAGCCTCCTCTTCTCCAGGCTGAAGTTGTTCCACATTTCTGTGGAAATGGTATAATATCAACAAATGGTGCACCGAAATCACAGCCATTCTTCAAAATATTGTGGTTGAACTATACCATGATTAGACATGCTCTATTATTTTTTGGAGTAAGTAGTCTTATTTACACCTTCGATTTGCATACTGTGCACACTGCATAGTGAAAAAGAGGAGCAACAGCCACACAGGACCTTTGGCAGATTCTCACATTTAACAACGGTACTGAATTCACAGCTCACTTTCATCTTCTCCTTTTCTTTGCCACTCTTGTTTGATAATATATTTTAAGAACGTGACAGAAGCTTTGAGACCTCTAATCTTTTGTCCAACTTTGTTTAAAAATGCTTGAAAGGTCCAAAGTTTATTGGAGCAGGAGCTGAATAGACAAAATGATCACATAAATCTTATCTTCCAAGAACAGCAGGAAACAAAATGCCATTTAAAAAAGCCAACTCTTATCTGTTCTAAATGGGCTTTAATCCACCTTGCAGGGAGAAAAAATATCCTGTCTTTATCTAGTCATAATGTATTGGTTCTCCTTACTGATAATGGTTCTCCTAATCTTTGATTTTCAAAGTATTCTTAAACTGTTTGAATTACTCTAACAAGAGTAGAAATTAGATTTGCCTAGCTATTCAGACCATTCTGCCTTGAAATTGCTTTGAAACTCTTTCTTCACTTCTCTTTGTGCAACGAGAAACTATAGTTTTTCCCTTATTTTCTAGATAATCATCAAATCACCATCTACAATTAGCTCACTATTATATTTTTTTTTAAATATCTGAAAACTTTCGTTACCCAAATTAAGCCTTTGTTTAATGTCCTCAGTAGAGAGAGGTATGTGACTACGTGAAGGGTACTTTCAGGGATAAAGCAGTGGAGGTCCTTATTCCTCACCGTTCCTGATAGGAAAATTTCCAGTAAAAATGGACAAGGCATGCATGATGTGATCTGACTGAATTTGGTCCCACTCTTGCATTCAGAGTCTCTTATACACTATCATATGTCAATTTCTCCTTTTTTTTCCTGTTTTTTGCTTTAATTGGAAGCATCTTCAGCTGTCACAGAATCACTGAGGCTGGAAAAGCCCTCTGAGCTCATCCAGCCCAGGCCAGGACCTAACATCACCACAATCACCCAGACTAGGGCACTAAGTGCCACAGCCAGCCTGTCCTGAAACACGTCCAGGGATGGAGACACAACCACTGCCCTGAGAAGTCTATTCCAGGGTCTGATTACCCTTCCTGGGAGGAAGGGCTTCCTAACATCCAACCTAACCCTCCCCTGGCAGCTTCAGGCCCTGCCCTCTCATCTTGCTGCTAGTTGCCTGGGAGAAGAGTTCAACCTCCACCTGACTACAGCCTCTCTTCAGGCAGTTGTAGAGAGGGAGAAGGTCTCTCCCGAGTAGCCTTTTCTCCAGGCTAAACACACCACAGCTTCCTTAGCCTCTCCTCAACAGACTTTCCTTCCAGTCTCTTCTCCAGGCTCGTTGCTCCTCTGGACCCACTCGAGCCTGACTCTCTTTCTTGAAGAGAGTGGCCCAGAACTGTCCCCCAGTAGTTGAGAGGAGGCCTCACCAGTGCCTAGTACAGGGCGAGAATTACATCCCTAGTCCTGCTGGCCACACTATTGCTGATCCAAGCCAGGACGCCACTGGCCTTTTGTGCCACCTGGGCACCCTGCTGGCTCCTGTTCAGCCGGTTGTCAACCAATACTGCCAGGTCCCTCTCTGCCAGGCTTCTCTCCAGCCTCATCACCTAGCCTGTAGCTGCAGGCGGTTGTTGTGGCCAAAGTGTAGTATCCTGCACTTGACCCTGTTACACCTCATCACTTTGCCTTCCGCTCATTGACCCAGCCTGTGCAGGTAACTCTGCAGCGTCTTCCTCCCTTCCAGCAGATCAACACTCCCCCCCCCAACTTGGTGTCCTTCACCCTCTAGCACTATATATTCAGTGCCTGTATTGTATATCAACTCTTGTTATTTGACACTATTTTTAGATTTCTTTATATAGATTCTTTCCCTCTTCCTTATTTGTTTCTGGCTGACATATAGCAGCATTCATCTGAACATGCTGATCAACATAAGCTGCTCTCTGTAATTAGACTTTTTTAATTAAAACAGATTAAGATGAGTTATTTACATGAAATCAGCTTTGCTACCAAGAAACCTTTATTGGGATTTACATGATTGCCTGCTGCACATTTGCTTTTATAATTACACTCATGTTAGCTCTTAATGGCATGAAAAGGTCACTAGGACCCAATGTTTTTCATCTGCTGTCATTTACATCCCAAAATTGCTGAATGGGTGCTTAGCTACAGTGGAATAGCGAGCACGGTTCTGGTCATCTAATCTTGAAGGTGGACTTGTGCTTTTCTCTATTTTCAACTGTACTAAATAAAAAAAAAACAAAACCCAAACTCAAGTAACTTAACAGTAATTAAATCCTGTCTGCAAAGACAATACTTTTAAATAAATGCAAACAAAAAGAAAAAAAATCCACCTGCAGCTCAGCACAGAACCCTCTGAAGTCAGAGAAGCTCTCTGACAAAACCATAGACTTTGCTACAGAATAGAAGCACTTTTAGAGGAGGCATTTATATTCATAAGCCATCTTGAACTTTCAGAGTGCAAAAAAACCCTTTAAAAGGGATCTGCATCACAGAACTAGAATCTCTGAAAAAAAAAAATGATTGCTGGGTTTACCCTTTGAAAAAGTATAGGGAAGTAATACGGGGAAAAAAATGTCAGTTTTGTTATACTTCAGCTGAAAAGTGAATATCATGTTGACATCCAATTGCTGTATTAGTTGTATTCACTCTGCCACCTCAAATATATCTCTTTAGTTACCTTGAGGTGAGTAAATACATTACACAGAATATATTACACACACTTATTGAGGCTGGAAGAGACCTCTAAGATCATCCAGCCCAGCCCAGGACCTAACATCACCACAACCACCTAGACCAGGGCACTAAGGGCCACAGCCAGTCTGTTCTTTAACACCTCCAGAGATGGAGACTCCACCACTGCCCTGGGCAGTCCATTGCAGTGTCTGATCACCCTTTCTATGAGGAAGGGCTTCCTGACATTCAACCTAACCCTCCCCTGGAAGCTTCAGGACCTGCTCTCTCATCCTGCTGCTAGTTGCCTGGGGGAAGAGTTCAACCTCCACCTGGCTACAGCCTCCCTTCAGGCAGTAGTAGAGAGGGAGAAGGTCCCCCTGAGTCTCCTCCAGGCTAAACACCCCCAGTTCCCTCAACCTCTCCTGCTCAGACTTTCCCTCCAATCCCTTCCCCAGCCTCACTGTTCCTCTGGACCCGCTCCAGCCTCTCAATCTCTTTCTTGAAGTGAGGGGCCCACAACTGTCCCCAGGACTCAAGAGGAAGCCTCACTAGTGCCCAGCACAGGGGGAGAATGACATCTCTAGTACTGCTGGCCATGCTATTGCTGATGCTTCTCTCTATATTGAAATACATGTATGAAAGATCCCTTGAACAGTAGTATAATACTCCTTATTTATATGAGAGGCATAGAACCAAAATGCCTGCAGGGATTCTCACTAAAGCTGAGAAAACAGACTGACCTCAGGAAACCATCTACATTCAAAATGAAACAGTTCTAACATAGGACTGGTTCCTATCCCACAACCCATCAAGCCCTTTTCCAACCTCCCCAAATATCTCAAATGGTTGAGTGGTTTGCAATGTAATTTCGTCACATTTCTTGCTTTTTCATAGAATCATCATGGCTGGAAAGGGCCTCCAACATCATCAAGTCCAGCTCTCAGCTCAGCAGCTCCCTAACCCCTACACCATGGCCTCAAGCGCTCAAGCTACTCAGTTTTTAAACACCCTCAGGAATGGGGACTCTACCACCTCCCTGGGAAGCCTGTTCCAGTGCCCAACCACTCTCTCAAGAAAGAACTTCTCCCTAAGATCCAAACTAAACCTCCCCTGATGCAACTTGAGGCCATTTCCTCTCGTACTATCATTAGTAATTTGAGAGAAGAGACCAGCACCAGCCTTGCTACAACCTCCTTGTAGGTAGCTGTAGAGAGCAATAAGGTCTCATCTTCATCTGTCTGGTGACACCTGGTAAAGTACTGTTCGGAATTCAAGACAGTTTCTGAGAGACCAGAGATCCCGGTGGACTTTAAATGGACTTGGTTCTCACTTTTCAGCAAGAACAAACATATTTCTCTTTAGAAAATAAATTGTGGTAGCTATGGAGCCTTCTAAAGAAAGTCAAGAGCAATAATAATATGATCACATTTGCAAAAGGGCTTGAAGATTTGCACTGTGTGGTAATTCTCTTAGAAGATCCACTTTTGAAAGTGGAATTTGCTGATATGTTCAATGGCAACATAGTGGTTATCAAGAGCAGCCACAGATCTCATTTGTTTTTAGAAATCACTTCTCAGGCATAAAGTGTCCTGCAAATATACAAACTATCACAAAGAAACTACGAGTTCTTGCCAAATGTTGTCTCAAACCTTCTAACCCTCTCTGTTCCACTCTCCAGGACCATCATCAATCACCGACATCATAAAACTTATGATTACACTTCTCATAAGCATAAAATATGGGTTGTTTACAACATTCTCCTTGTCAAGCAATTACAAATCTGCAGGCATTCACAAAACCTAAGGCAGAAGGAATGGCGCAGACCTGAAGCCCTTCATAAACAGCCATCTGTTTGTCTTATAACAGAGGTCAGGATGATGCCTGCAAACAAATCTTGGTAAGGAAGAATGCAGAAGAATTGATGACCCAGATTACCTGGGGCTCAAAACTGTTTCTGGAACAGCACTGTGTGTCAGAGATGTCACATGTACATGGACAGAATCTCTCTGGCACTAATCTTTATGTCTTAAAGATTTCAATTGTTAATATGAAAGCAATCACTCCTGAGCCCCTCTCAAGATAAAAAAATACAGTAAATGGGAGCAACAATAGTAGAGCAGAAATATTAGATTCATAGGAAGGCCTGGCAGAGAAACCCCAAATAGTTTTACCAGGGACTCACTGTGTGTCTGCAAGAGACAGGTGCTATTTTACAGACTTTCTTTGTAAAGATCTCTTGAATTTTATTTTAGTCTGGACATTAACTCACCATGTTCATGGAAAGGCTTGTTTGGTATTTAATTAACAGAATAAATAGATTTCATTGCCTTTAAAAAACTTTAACACTCCCCCCACCTTCCTTCAAATCTTGAGTTGACAATTTTTTTCAGGGATTTCAATTGTTGGTTACAGCTTAAAGCGCATTATTTTATGCAGTTTTACTTGTTGCCACTTGTCCTATCATTGGATGCCCTATTCTGCCTTCGTGAGACTACATCTGGAATATTGGGTCCAGTTTTGTGCCCCTCAGTTCAAGAAGGACACAGAACTGCTGGAAAGAGACCAGCACACAGCCACAGAGATGATTAAGGGACTGGAGCATCTCCCTGATGAGGAAAGGCTGAGGGAGCTGGGTCTCTTGACATTGGACAAAGGAAGACTGAGGGGTGACCTCATTCATGTCTACAAAAATGGAAAGGGTGAGTGTCAGGAGGATGGAGCCAGGCTCTGCTGAGTGGTATCCAATGATAGGACAAGGGGCAATGGGTGTAAGCTGGAACAGAGGAGGTTATCATCAGTATGAGAAGGAACTACTTCATAGTGAGGGTGACAGAGCACTGGAACAGGCAAACCAGGGAGGTGGTGGGTTCTCCTTCCCTGGGCGTGTTTAAAAAATGAGTATATAGAGCACTTGAGGCCATGGTCTAGGGGTTAGGGAGATGGTGGGATAAGGGCTGGACCTGATGATGCTGGAGGTCCTTTCTAGCCATGATGATTCTATTATTCTAACCATAATAGTTAAAAGTGCATTTGGATTCCAGCAATCTTTTTCATAGAAAATGTTCTGCCTTAGGATAATACGAGAAGTCTGCTTATACATTAATAACTCCTCAAGAAATAGGAAATGAAGGCTATGTGTGATACAATCCCTCGAGTGTAGCTTTGTCATTATTTTATTACTACAGCCTGTGCTGGAAGAAGAGTAAGTAAGTTAAATCAGGTCCTTATTGAAGAGAGTAAGAGAAGATCTGAGATTCCTTTGATCATAACTGACTACACGGTTTCCTTCTCAGTATGTGAAAAAGAGCACAAAGAGTTTCTCTGAGGTAAATGAGTGGGGGAGTTTGACTTTTGAAGGTAGATTTTTTTACATTATTTTATGTGCTGCTTGATTTTTTCTATGGAATTTCTGAGGTGACAAACACAACATCTTCAATCTGATACTAAAAATCCCATCTTACCAACATTTTTCTGTTACAGTTTTTGAAATAGGACTACTTTTACCTTAGAAATACGTGTTATAATCAATAACTAAAACCCAGTTTCTGTATTTATTTGTCCAGGCTGATACAGCTCACTGCCCTGACTCAGTTTCCAGACACCAAGCTCATCAATGAAGTCTTAACTCTTATAATTAACATAAGAAGGATATAGAGCTCCTGAAAGGTGCCCAGAGGAGGGCAACTGAAATGATCAGAGGGCTGGAGCACCTCCCATATGAGGACAGCTTGAGCAAGTTGGGGTTGTTCAGCCTGGAGATGAGAAGGCTCCCAGGTGACCTTAAAGCAGCTTTCCAAGAATGCTAGGAGAGGCCTTTTGACATGGGTGTGTAGCAAGAGGACAAGGGGAAAGAGTTACACACTTGAAGAGGGGAGATTGAGGGGACATGAGGAACAAATTCTTTCATGTGAGGGTGCTGAGATGCTGGAACAGGTTGCCCAAGGAAGCTGTGGCTGCCCCATATCTGGAAATGTTGAAGGCCAGGTTGTTGGGACCCTGAGTAACCTGATCTACTGAAGGTGTCCCTGCCCCTGCAGGGATATGGGAATTAGATGATCTTTTAAGTCCCTTCCAACCCTGGCCATTTTATGATTATATGAATCACCAACAATTGATTTTATTTGTTTCTTTTGCCTAGAACACAGTCCCAGGATCGTTTTGTTCAATTTGTAATAAGCACAACATAGTCTCTATCCAGAGCAAATGTACTTAACTACATGTTTCTTCATGCCTGAAACTGCACGTTGTTTTGTATGACTCTCTGAACCAAAACATTTCTCATAAGATAATTCTGGTAGCATGAGAACAGATCAAGAAATGCAAGAAGCTGTGACATACAGATGTGCTACTGTGACTCAATGGCCACAGCAGATCACATTAAGCCACTGCTAACATCCATCTGTCAAACGTTGATTTGCAAGCGTACTCCAGCCCTCAGGCACATGAGAAATTGATGTTCTCCATCTCCTTAGTAACCTGCAGTCCTGGGGAATATCAGTTCTGAAATAAGTACTGTAGATATTGGTTGCCAAATATAAACACCAAATACTCTATAATCACAGAATCGTAGAATCACTATGGCCGGAAAGGACCTCCAGGATCATCAAATCCAGCTCTCATCCCAACATCTCCTTAACCCCTATACCATGACCTCAAGTGCTCCAGCTACTCACTTTTTAAACACCTCCAGGGATGGGGACTCCAACACCTCCCTGGGCAGCCTGTTCCAGTGCCCAGCCACTCACTCAGCAAAGAGCTTCTTCCTGAAATTTAATCTAAACTTCTGCTGACACAACTTGAGGCAATTTGCCCTCATCCTATCATTAGTAATTCAGAAGAGACCAGAACCAGCCTTGCTACAACCTCCTTGTAGGTAGCTGTAGAGAGCAGTAAGATCTCCTCTCAGCCTGGTTACAGTGAAAAGAGTGAGTAAACTTTTCTGATCTTGCAGATAGATAGCAACAACTACACAAACTTAGGTCTAAATAAGAATTGGATAGACTGGTTTTGCAAGTGTACCACAGACTGTATCTCTGTTCACCAAGACAGGGATACCTGGAGCATGGCCACACTCTACAGGGGCAGGTGCACCTACTCTTTGTCACTTGCTCCCATCTCCAGTCCTGAGACGTTTCATTCTGGTGCACAGAACTCTTTATCCATCACACAGCCGCTGCTACCTTACTTTTTGCCTTCTGGCCATGTTGCGTTTGAAAGGACTGCCTTAGGGCATATGAACTTTATATACTGTGAGGTGCTGGAGCTTTGCAGATTACACATTGTTGTTCTTGGATATCAGAAGTCTGGATACAGTTTGCCTTCGGGCTGTGTGGGTTTAAGGGCTCTGAAGGATTTTAGGACATAAAAATGCTTTTAATAAGTAGGTAACCCACCTTCAGATCATATAAAAATATATTAAAAGTCTTAATGCTGACCAACTACTAAAGATTAAGAGAAAATTACATTTGTCTTCCCAAATATTTATTTGAAATATTATGTCATTGAAATGACCAGAGGGCTAGTGGAGCATCTGCCCTGTGAGGACAGGCTGAGCAAGTTGGGGTTGTTCAGCCTGGAGAAGAGGAGGCTCCCAGGTGACCTTCTAGCAGC
>JAOXOE010041262.1:0-39715 GCA_028565055.1 Phoeniculus purpureus | reverse complement strand
GTCCCTCAGCCTCTCTTCATAAGCCATGCCCTCCTGTCCCCTAATCATCCTCGTAGCCCTCCGCTGGACCCTCTCCATATATAATATATAATATAGAAGCAATATATAATATAGAAGCATATATAATATAGAAGCAATACTCTCCAAATACCTATCCTACACACCTAAACTGTTCCTTTGACTACCTGTGTGGATGAATCAAGTTCTAAAATAAAGCTAATCTGAACTGATTCTTTCTTTATTGGTGGGGGTGGGGTTTTAGATACAGAAGAAATTGCTGATTGGACTTTTTATAGCAACAAACTACATGTTTGAGATGTTTCTTTCTGGTAAGCCTATTTGGTACCTTATGATTTTGCACAAGGGTTTCTGTTTTGTTTTTTAACTTTCTGTATAATCTGTAGCACCTTGTCATTGCCAAGAATTACTCCTATAAAATTTGTACTGCAGGTACTACATTCAGCTTCACCTCGTGTAATGCATCATACAGCTCCATTCCAACAGTGCAGGTGCAGCCACTGTGGCACTGAGCAAGTTCCCAGATGAATTCATCATTACCACATTCTCAAGCACCATTTGAAATGCAATAATTACATCAAAGCATAACTAGCCATTGTGTTGATGCCATAAGGGCTCACAGAATGGTAGCGGTTGGAAGGGAACTCTGGAGGTCTCTGGGACCTGTGCTAGAGCAGGACTACCTGCAGATGATGACACAGGAGCTTAGTCAGGTGGGTTTTGAATGCCATGTGAAAGAATATATAAAAGGCTCATATGAAAGACTCACAGAGATGAAACCATGTCAGCTAGTATAGACCCCCTCCCCCACAACGCATGCTTAGGCCTGGCACCTCTTGGGATAAATCAGTGTCCTGATTTGTGGCACAACTACTGCTGGTGTAATGACTGGTGTGGATTTGTTTCAGTGAGACATTTCCCTTTTGTCGCTGCATTTCCGGCCTGCAATTCCTGGATGGGGGAATTCATTGCCTCCTTTCTGCTCTAGACTGGGCATTTCCAAGCTCAGACTCCCTATGTCAGAGGTCCCTCTGCCCCAGTGCTGATCTGGGCAAGCTGGGACAAGGCCTGCACTGTTAATGCTACAAGGCTGAGTGCCTTAAGGATGCACAAGGCTTGGAGCTCTGGTGCAATACAACCCTAAAACCTTTTCAGGGGGCTCAGGTACCAGGGGTAGTGCCTGGCTGTGGAAATCCTCTTGAGCAGCTCTCTCCAATGTGGTGGGTGTTTGGTGCCAAATTAGGCAGGTGGCTGGTAACACCAGGGAGTTACAGCGTCGCCCAGTTGGAAAAGACCTTAAACATGAAAGAGTCTATCTGGTAATCCAACACTGACAAGTCCTCAATTAAACATTATCCCTAAGCAATAAGTCAACAGGACTCTTAAACACCTCCAGGGAAGGGGAGTCCAACACCCTCCTGGCTAGCCTGTTACCATGTTTGACAACCCCTTCAGTGAGGAACCTAAACCTTCCTTGGTGCAACTTGAAACCATTTCTGCTCATCCAACTGCTTTTTACTTGTGAGAAGTGATGATCAGCCTTATTTCAGGTACTTGTAGAGAGCGATAATTCCCCTCAGCCTCCTTTTCTTCAGGCTAAACAACCCCAGTTCCCTCAGCCACTCCTCACTGGGCTTGTAATGCAGACCCTTCACCAGCTTCGTCGCCCTCCTCTGGACACTCTCCAGCACATCCGTGTCCTTGTAGTGAGGTGCGTGCTCCTGTGGGACCACGACCAAACATCATCTCCGTGCTCCGCGGGGAAGAAGGCTCCTCGCAGCCTTCCCCTCTCCGCTCCTAGCGGGTAGCACCTGACGCTCCCCATCACCGGCCTGGCCCAGCCCTGCTGCAGGCGGCAGCAGCTCCGTGCCCGCGCGTCGCTTCTCATTGGTCGCCTCCGACGCGCCAACGCCCCCGTAACGGCCAATCGCCGCGCGGGTTCCTGCCCCCACCCCTCGGAGATTGGCGGGGGGCGGGGCCACGGCGGCTCGCGTGCTCCTCTTAACCGTCGTGCGGCACCCGGGCTGCCCTCGCGCCACTCCCTCCCATCTTCCCTCCGTCGCGTCGGTCGGTGCCGCAGCGCGTGCGTCCTGAGCAGCGCCTGGTTGGCGCCGGTGGGGTCGGGTGAGGTAGGATCGGGCAGGGGGGGCGGTGGCTGCGTCTCCATCGCCGCACGTTGCATCATCCGCGGGTCGGGGGAAGGTGATGAGGGATGTGGCGGGTATGGGTCGGGATGTGCCCCACGCTTTGCTTCAGCCGTGGTGGCCTTTAGTCACTGAGGTGCACACAGGGCTGAGAAGGAGCGGGGGCTGCGGGCTGGTAGGTGGATGTGGTGGTGCCGCACCATTGGGCTTCTTTATGTAATTAAGAGTAGTACTTAACTAAGAACGGGCATCTTCGGAGTGGCTCTGGGCGAGCAGAGCCCCGGAGCCGGCCATGGTGTGCCTGCGGGGCCAGGCCCTGGGTGGGGACTGGGGATGCTGAGGGCGGGCCGGGAGTGCCCATGGTGGGTGCCCGTGCAGTGCCCCCTCGGAGCGGGGCACAGGAGGAAAGGTTGGCTTGCTGCTCGTACGGACTTGCAAGGCACCAGCTCTTCAGCCGGTTTTGGCCTGTCCCACGTTGTTCTCGTGTGTACCTTGCGGGTTTCTTGCCAATGTTTCTTGCCAGTCTGGCCACCGCAAAGGCCAGACGTATTCCTGTTTGATCTTCTGTAGGTGATTCTGCTTTAGCAGGGAGCTTGAATTAGATGGTTTACAGAGGTCTCCCAACCCCTGCCATTCTGTGACTGATTCTGAGTGACTGAGAAGCTTATTTTAATACATTTTTCATTGTACATTGGCCTTCCCCTATTGGAAAGGATCAGAGCTTGACTGAAACCTGAGAGCACTGTGATCGCAGTGTTAGTAATGCTGATGGTGTATTGAACCAGCCTCTATGTGAAAGACAAGAGCTGCTTCTCCTGTGCCTGTTTGTGTGTCTCATCTTCTGTGTATCTTTCTCTAATCCTAAAGCCTTTGACCATGGAAGTTTTGTAGTACTGGGCTCTGTTCCAGAAGAGTTGCTCAGACTGTTTACGCTTTCAACAAGTCTGCTGATTTGAAGGCTTGAGAGCTCTGCTTTCTGCAGAACTTGTGCTGCCGAAAGGAGAGGAAACTAACTGTATGAAGATAAGGATTTTATGTCAGATGAAAAGTGGTTCCTGCGGAACGGAACTGCTCAGAACTTGCTATTTCTTTGGCATCAGTAGTGAGATCACTACTGATGGAGTAGGGTTTAGGTCTTAGGTTAGGTCTAATCCTAGGTTTTTGGACAGCTCATTCTTTTCTATATTAGTTGGTGGCTCTTTAATATCCTGTCATGACCCTGTTGCTTTTGAGTTAACCAGACTGCTTTCCTGAAGCAAAAGCAATACTTGTAAAAATCATGTGTAGCAGTCAGGATCATGGGGGATCCGTGTCCTGGAGTGTGCATGCTGTCTCAGGTACGTTGCTAATCTGGCACTGGCCAAATAGCAGGCTGCCAGCATGGCTGTTATGGGCTGGACTCTGGCTCTTGGCAGGTTCCTGCTGTCTGCAAAGACTTCTGTAGGATCTAGGCAGACAGCGGTATTTGCTGTGCTCAGGGTTGCTGTGTGGATGTTTGTTAAAAGCTTTACAGATGTAGCTAGAGCAGATGGCAGCTGGTCTTTCCCACAAAAACATGCATTAGCCAAAAAACTGGCCTCCTGCCCAGGCAGTAGTCAGTAGCAGTTCTGTGCCTTTATCAGAACTCCGTGGGCTAACAAAAAGATAAGGTGCCTGGTGGGCAAGTATGGTAATGCTGAGAAAGGGAAACTGTGCTGCTACCTGCTTTAGAGACCTGGTCAGAAATTGAAAGTAGAGAGCGCAACTCCCTCTTTCTGTTGTGCTTGGCAGTTTGCTTAATTTCTGAGCCTCCATTCTGCTACCTGTAATGCTTCTCTCTCTGTGCTTTGTGAACTCGGTCGGAGCAAATGTTCAGTCTGTAGTATTGGCTCATCTCTCTGTGCTAAGGACTAGACGCAGAGAAAGAAATAATGAAAGCTAACTGCAGAACATAAAAACACAGATAATTATAATAGCTGTGCAGGGTGCTTAGCTGTTAAGCTTTAATATCTTTACAGTGTTACAGAGGTGGGGTTATTAAAGAACTACCCATTTCCTATCAGGAATATTATGAGTATGCTAGGCTAGCCTTGAAAGAAAGATCACTGAGAGGACATACCTGGGCTTATCTGCTCCATAGGAGAAAACGGAAGTAAAACTAGACTGGTTTCCTAGAGCCACAGTATTGACCCCAGTTACTTCAGGTTACTTGATGTCTGCTGACACAGGAGCAACGGCTGGTTGCTGCTGAGGAAATAGCAAGGGGACACACAGGCACACAAAAAACCACCACCACAGAAAAGTTTAGATTGCTAAAAGTCTAAAAGTTTAGATTAGACCCTTTTTATAGGGTCTGAGACAACTGACCATTGCCAGCTATCTTCCTTATGGCCCAACTCAAGTGATTTAATGTTTTGGTGGCCATAGGTTGAGAACTTGCTGGATCTTGAGGTTCTGGCATCTCTTGGGTCACAAGTGTACCAGTTCTGGTACAAGTCTGCCAGATCATAAGATTGACTGCTTATCAAGAGTAGGGGCCATGTGTGCCAAAGGGGTGCCTCAATGCTGTGGTCCTCTCTACGAAATAATTGTGATACAGGAATGTTAAGAGGCTTTGGTACTTTGCAGGAAGTAATTGTAATTCCCCAGGGAATGGGGGAAGTAGGAGCCAGAAGTGTTAAAGGGGGGCCTTTAACACTCTTGCTACACTGCTTTTCACAACCTGCATTTAACTTTCCCAATGTATTATGTGACCCAGAGAGGGAACTCACACCTTTTATCAGGTGGCCTATGAGCTGGAATTGGGGAAGGGGATCATTCCACCACACTAGATACTTAGAGTGAGCAGCACTGCTTTTGGTGATTTACTTGTTCACAGAGTACAGTACCTGCTTAATGTAGAAATTTCCCATTCTCAGGCCACAGCATAATGGAATCCCGTATCTCATCTCCTGAGGAGTCAGCCCTTGGGGCATCTCTCTCTGATCCGCCTCTTACACCGCACTTCAGACAGCTTCATTTCTGCATCAGACAAGACTCAAGTTAATTAGGTTCTTGCATACATGGTACTCCTTACATATTTGCATTAGTGCTGATATTGTATGCCATAAACATCCTTAGAAACTGTAGCTCCTAACATACCTATGGAGTGAGTTCAGCTCGGGTTGTTTGGGGATTAATTTAACCCACTGACCTGCAATCCTATTCTGTAGGAGTTGAGAAATGGTTTCTGTCTTGGGCTCCCTGTGGAGATGGATTCAGATATGTGAACCTTGAGGCCTTCTGGATCTCATACCTGTCTGTTTTTGTTCCAATCCTCATTGTGACTTAAGCTTAATTGACCTTGTAAATTTGTTTCTGACTTTTCTGCCTTGTGCTCTGCAGGTGTAATGGCAGAAGTTAGTCATGCTTTTCCAGTTAGACTCTGCCCATGCCGCCAGCTAGTTACAGGAGTGTTGCCTTTTACAGCAAACAAATTCAGGCTGACAGAATTTTCTGTTTCCTGAAAATGGGCAATTCTTCCTCAAACTTGTCTCTTTCAGACTCTTCTGAGCCGCATTCAGTTGTGGTTAGAAACACAACATTGTCGTTCTTCTTTCCTGTGTCTCCTGAGAAGAGGGTCAGGTGAGTAAGTTTCTGTGATCCTCTTTTAGGGATTTCTGCTCACCCCCTTTTCTTTGCTCCTCAAATTTGTCCCCAGGAGAAAGATATATCAACTTTTTATGGCTTGACTTGGGCCTGTAGGGATCATGGGGGAAATCTGGATGTCATGGGTAGACTAACTGATCTCTATTTTGATGAAGTTGCATCATCTAGGGCTGTAAGTGCCTGTTAGATGTTCTGGGTGATGTGTCAGGAAACTTTTCTGTAGCACTGAGGGAGCTTGAAGGTGTGAGGTCTTCCTGTTGGTTCTGAACATGAAAAGCCACTCCTAGGCCCTTGATCTATTTCTTTGGATTAACTAACCTATTGCACGTCTTCTGTATCTCCGTTGAGTGCTGTAGTAAGAATTCCCCTGAACGTATAGCAGAACTTTGTCCTTCCAAAGCCTGAGATACTAGGTTGGCCATAGTTGAGACTGATTCTCTACTAGCATGATTACAATTTAACTTTGTAAATGCGTACGTGTGTGCACATGCTTGCTTTAGGCTGAGAGGTGTGGCATCCTTTAAAATAATGCTTGCGGTTAGCTTTTTCTTTTGTGGGGTTTTTTTTTTTTCCAGAGTTCTAGCTCATTTATTGAAGCTTTGATCAACAAACTATTGCAATTCTAAACATTGAGAGAACCCTGTATCTTAGTAGAAGGTAATAAATACAGGTTTTCTGCTGGTACTAGTTCAAAAGGTAATGGGAGTTGTTAGTCATAGAATCACAGAATCATAGAATCATTAGGGATTGGAAGGGACCTCAAAAGATCATCTAGTCCAATCTCCCTGCCACGGCAGGACCTTAGTGGATTGTGGATTTTGGTTTTTGCCTTACAGTAGTCGAAAAGATGTGGTGTCTTGCCCAATTTGGAGGGAGTCTTCCAGAAGGCAGCTTTTGAAGAGACACGTTTATTTCTTTCTTGCCTTCAATACAAAAACAAGTATGTGGTTTTTGAAATGTCAAACTTTTACTGTGATACATGTCTCCCACTTTCACCTCAGTTTTTTTCTTGAAGGACACTGAGGAGGGGTGATTCAAAACTTTATAAAAGCCTTACTTTATGATACCTTGGACGGTCACATGCTCAGACGATGGTTCTTGTGTTCCAGTTTGTGCCTGTTGCCCTTTGTCCTGTCACTGGGTGCTAAGAAGAGTTTGGTCCCCTCTTGACACCTGCCCTTTAGATATTTATAAGCACTGATAAGATTTCTTCTTGATCTTTTCTCCAGCCTTTCCATGTAACACAGATGCTTCAGTTCCTCATGTGAGCTTTGTAGCCCTTCACTGTACCTGCCCAGCAGTTCTTGTCCTTGAACCAGAGAGCCTAGAATTGGATACATGACTACAGCTGTAACCTCATCAGGGCAGAGCAGAGGGGGAGAACCTCCCTCAACCTAGTGGTTGTGATCTTCTCAGTTGCACCCCAGGATCCCATTGGCCTTCTTCATCACAAGGGTACACTGATGGTTCCTGGTTAACTTGTCTACCAAGACTCCCAGAGCCGCTTTCCAGCAGGTTAATTCTTAATCTGTACTGGAGAATTTTCACTCTATGCTTGCTTTTCTTGAACTTTGTGAGGTTCCTTTCTGCTCAACTCTCCAGCCTGTCAACATCTCACTGAATGGCAGCACAGCCTTCTTATGTATCAAGATGAGGAAAACCTGCTGTTTCTTGTCTGTAACCCCTTGCTGCTTTCTTCCTGTGTGTCGAAATTTTTTGATCCTTTAGCAGCAGGGTCCTCTTAGTAGTCAGACTTTGTAAATATTGTCAGTGTTAGCTGTTGGCAGAGACAGATGGTGTCTGTGTCCAGTATTGCATCCCAGATGTTCAAAGGAACATGTGAATGTGGACTTGAAACATCTTCAGTATTTTTTCATTACTAAAAAAAGCGCTGATGTTCTAAACTGTGAACCAGGCACCTTCTAGAGATAGAAATGAGGGCTAGGTTCCACTCTGGAAGCAGAATAAGGGTCATTTCTGATAACAAAACTTGTTGATGTTAGATTATTTGCTTATGGAACATGATCTTTCTTGGACTGGCGTTGTGCAGTCTAGTAATATTCAGTTGTCTAGGACAGGATGGTGTCTTATCTTGGCTCTCAGATATATATTTAAATAAAGTAAAATTGTGTCGTGGTGGCATGGAAGACTTCTATATCCAGAAGAGAGATACCCATTTTGTATCCTTCCACCCTTAGCCATTCAGTGATTCTAAGGAGAATTATTTCAAGCCTCAATCTGGAAAGTTAACACTTTCAACAGCTCTTTTTCCTAAAGAAGGAAATGCTCTAGGAGTTCAAATTGGCACACAAGAAAGGATTTGGTGTGCATAAGGCAGTAGTGGATAGTGGTGCATGTTAACTTGCAGAATCAAATGTCAAAGTTCACTGATTCTGTGATTCAGGTTTTTTTTTCCCAGTGTGTCATCAGACCATCAACTCTGCCAAGTCTAAGCTGTATCTGTTTTTGTGCACTTGTCAGGATGACTGTGAGGCCAGGGGCCCTTTCCAGTGCTAGCACAATTCAGTAATGTAAAGTAGCTGAATCTTTCTGCAAAATGATGATGGGAAAAACAAATATTAGGAAAAAGAAATCCCACACTTTCCAAGATTACAGCCAGATTTTTGTCTGCAAAGGAAAGAAAGCCATCAGTTTTTATAAACTATTGTCTGGAGTAGGAGAAATGAACTTACTGCTTCCATTTTATATTTGCTCATTCAGAAACAAAAAGCCTGCTAGAAGGCTTCTTTGCTGCTTTGTGGTTGAAGTGTTTGCTGTGTGTTTTATGTCGAGCATTGCTTTACTTGTGTGTGCAACTCTAAGTTCAGGTAGTATCTCGTCTGATTTTGGTCTCCTCAAAGGTAGAGAGGTATCTGCAATTGTTCTGGTATAAAGCTTCTTTTTCAGTAGTCTACAGGGTCTTTCGGTAATGGTACCATGAAGCATTTTTACCCATCATGTCTCTAGAAGTATATACCCTGTGAACTAGAGCATTTTCTGTTATTTTGTGTGACTTTCAAGCTTATGGAATTGCAGACAGTCCAATAGAGAGATTCTCTGCTTACATCACTGTATCTCAGCTGTGATGGGCAGGACAGAAGGAAGATTAGGTAATGTGGGAATCATAGATTGGTTCAGGTTGGAAGGGGGGTTAAAGATCCACCCCGGTCCTAGTTCCAACCCCCTGTCCCTGGGCAGCGACACATCTCACTGGAGCAGGGTGCTCAAAGCCACATCCAGCCTGGCCTTGATCAATTCCAGGGATGGAGCATCCACCACTTCACTGGGCAACCTGTTTCAGTGCCTCACTGCTCTTATAGTGAGGAATTTCTACCTAATATCTAATCTAAACCTACCCTCTTTTAGCTTGAAATCATTCCGCTTTGTCGTATTACTAGTGCCTTGTAAAAAGTCCTTTTTCCAGCTTTCCTGTAGGCCCTCTTCAGGTACTAGAAGGCTGCGGTAAGTTCCTCACCCTCAAGCTTTCTCCAGATTGAACAACCCCAACTCCCTCAGCCTGCCTAAGAATGTTGTAAGAACAGGGTCAGGAGATCCTCAATTGGTCTTGCCCAGTACCTTTGCTGCAATATATATGTTTTAGTTTTTAAAATGCTATTTATGTCTCATCTTCACTTTGTTTTGCGACTTTTTTTTTCCCTGTGAGAGTGAGACATGTTGTCTTGCCTGTATGAAAGACTGATAGCTCCCTAATAGTTGTTGGGTTTTTTCTTTTCTGACTTACTCAGTGTGCAGCTTTGAAGAGGATTCCAGTCTTGTGACCCACAGTACTCTTTCCTCCTGAGGAAAGTCTAGGCTACTGTGCCTTCACCTTCACCAAAGAACATGGAGAAGTTGATATCAGAAAGGCCTGTTCCTGTGCCTAAGGTACTCATTGAGGAATGCGTGAGGAGTACTGTTTGCCTGTCACTTTGTCACCAGAATTTGGCAAAACCCTATCTGTTTTCAGAGAGATTTCTAGCATTTTTGCTGCAATGATGAGGAGGTAGGTGCTACTGAAACTAGTGGTCTTTCTGGAAGAGTTGTTCTTCATGACCACAAGTAGCAGTGGAGTCTTTTGCCATCATTTTCTGACTAGTCACCAAGTAGTCTTAATCTGTTTCTCTCTGCTTAGAATAGGGAGGTTTTATTTCAACAAGCTGCTGATGTGGGAGAGCTATCTCCCATGAGAGTAGGCTTGTTCTCTTTATCATTGCATGTTAACTTCACGTGAGGCACTGCTCTGAACTTCTGTGCTCAGTGTTGCAGTGCAAGGTTTTTGTTTTGGCCATAAATCCTTGTGAGAACAAAATTACCCTGAAATACTCTTCCATATTCTCAGAGCTGTGGAAACATCATGTGACCATTAAAACACCCATTTGTTGTAGTGTTTTCCAGATAAGGCAAAAACAAGATAAAAGAATGGGATTATTTTAACTGATGAGATTCTTTTAACTGAGACTACTGTGGTCTCTCCCCTAGTAGTGATAGGGTCTCTTGTCGTCTGTGGCAGAAGCTGTTCTCGAGTATTAAAATCTACTTGCTGCCATTGCCCTGTTTCGCTTATACTGGCAATACTGCTCTCAGGAAAACTGCCACCAGGCTATTTTCTATTCCGGCTTCCCTCTGAAGAACTGCTTGCTGCAACATTAGACTAGAAACAGATTTGAAAGGACAAGAATAAAATCTTACTTGTAACACAAAATCTAGCTGTTGTACAAGGGGGCAATGTGACTGGGTGGTTTCCCATGGTGCAGAACTGGAATAACTTTGATAGACTGAAAAGATATTCTGACCTTGTTGCAGCAAGACATACAGTCACTGTCATTTGGTTGTTTAGGGGTTTTTCCCTCCTTTTTTTTTTGTTTTTTAATTGATTTTTCTGCCCAAACTCAAGGTTGAAGTGCCTACACTTCCTTCCCAGGATAACATGAATACAAACTCATGCCCTCATGCACCTGGTAAACGTTTTTCCCCTGTCAGCAAAGAGAAAGAGAACTGCAAAGCTAATGAGAAAGAAAGGGAGTGGATCCGCCCTGATACACCAAGCAAATGTACATGGAAGCTTGGGAAGCCCCTTTCTGCCTCTCCACATCGGCACAGCACTCTGTAAGTATTACTTTAGTTTGTTCATTATCTTTTTTAATAGACTAAATCAGGTCACCTGGGAGCTGCAGGGATTTAACAAAAGATGACTGGTTTAAAATGATGCAGTTTAGCATGTGCATGTGCTAGTGCTTCTTAATGTCCATGTAGAAGTATAGCCAGGAATCCTGTTAAGCATACAAGACCCCTTGCGCTGAAGATGTGAAACTATGTGGACTTGGAACTAATTTACTTTAAGTAACCTGGCAAGCAGTTTCCTGGCCGATGACACAAAACTGGGAGGTGTTGCCCACACCCCAGCAGGCTGTGCTGCCCTTCAGCAGGACCTGGACAGACTGAAGAGCTGGGCAGGGAGAAATTTAATGAACTATAACAAGGGCAAGTGTAGAGACTTGCATCTGGGCAAGAACAACCCCAGGTACCAGTATAGATTGGGGACTGACCTGTTGAAGGGTAGTGCAGGAGGAAGGGACCTCGTGGTCCTGGTGGACAGCAAGATGCCTGTGAGCCAGCAATGTGCCCTTGTGGCCAAGAAGGCCAACAGCATCCTGGGGTGGATCAGAATGGGAGTGGTTTGTAGATGAAGAGAGGTTCTCCTCCCCCTCTACTCTGCTCTGGTAAGACCACATCTGGAGTCCAGTTGTGGGCCCCTCAGCTCAAGAAGGACACAGAGCTGCTGGAGGGAGTCCAGTGCAGAGCTGTGAAAATGATGAAGGGTGTGGAAAATCTCCCTTATGAGGAAAGGCTGAGGGAGCTGGGTCTCTTTTCTTTGGAGAAAAGGAGACTGAGGGGTGACCTCATTAATGTCTATAAATATATGAAGGGTGGATATCAGGAGGATGGAGCCAGGCTCTGCTCAACGTCATCTAGTAATAGGACAAGGGGCAATGGGTGTAAGGTTCCACATGAATACAAGAAGCAACTTCTTCACAGTGAGGGTGACAGAGTACTGGAACAGGCTGCCCATGGGGGTTGTGGAGTCTCCTCTGGAGATGTTTAAAACCTGCCTGCATATGTTCTGTGCGACTTGGTCTCAGTGATCCTGCTCTGGCAGGGGGATTGGACTTGGATGATCTTTCAAGGTCCCTTTGAATCCTTAATGTTCTGTGATTCTGTGACTAGATGAGATTGCCCTGTTATTGCCTTTGGCTTGTGAAATATTTGACTGTCAGCAATGTCATGCTAGGAGCAAGTACAGAGCGCTTCCTTCTTGACACAGCGCTTGGCCTGATGTCTGACTACTCCTTGTTTTGGAGTGAAGCTCTGTTTTGTGAATGGACCTTCTTCTAGACCAAAAGATCTGAAGTAGCTAGCCTGATACAGGTGATGCAGAAAGCTAGATGAAATAAAAAACACTGAAATGCTATGTAGGCTTTGTTTGACCTGCCTGTGTTTCCTTCCGTGAATATACTAACTTATTTTTGTACGTGTACCAGGCCAGAGCCTCTGAAAATCTTGCCAAGCATCCTGAATAAAGTTGGCAATACACCCTTGGTGCGAATCAACAAAATTGGGAAGCAGTATGGGCTCAAGTGTGAACTCTGTGAGTACTGCTGCAGGCAGAAAATCTAAATAAGAGAACTGTTTAGGAAACCTGAGTGGTCCTGGTTAGTATTGTCCTGTGGCCTGGGTGAAAAGAGAAGTTCAAGTACCCTGTAGAAAACAGTGGGACAAACTCATGCTTTAATTTGGCGGGTTTTCAGGATTTGGTCATTTACAACATCTTTCAATTTGTACTTTATGATGCCATTTTGTGCAGCTTTTCCATTTTTTAGAAAAAATAAAACTTCTTTTGTAGAGAATATTCTTTTTATTTTTAAAAGAGTTGCATGAAGTGTTTGCAGATATTCAGAGTGTGCATCAGTGTGTGTAAAATGCAGATCTGCAGTTACCACTGAAGATCGCTGAAAATAATGAAAGGATTCAAACTATCAAAACTGTCAGTGAATATTTTTGTTTAAAACCCAACCACACTGGAAATATCTGGAGACTCTGAAAGGTGGTGTTTAACACTATTAAAGAGATTAGTTCTGGGAGTACTGAAGTGAAAGTATAGTCTGAACAAAGGCAGAAACATTTTGACTGAAGAACATAATCAGGGGAAAAGGCAAGGCATGTTTGTAGAGTTCTGTTTTCCTGTGCCATTGCACTGGCATAACCCTGAGGCTTTTTATACTAATGACTGGGCTGTAAAAAGAGGAAAGATGAAAAGAGGGGTCATATTTTGAGGAGAATGACAGAGTTTGTGTTCCTGACTTCTGTGGCCAGCATCAGTGCCTAATCTTGCTGTTTGCATATTGCAGTGGAGATGCTGTGTACTGAATCCCTGTCTCTGGTGTTGTGAAGCAGGAAAGCAAATTTAGCAGATACGTTAACTGAGTTGCTGTTGCAGATATGTCAGGGATCATCAGTCTGTTTAGCAAATGACTGCTGTTCAAGAGCTCTGCTTGGTCTTTTGGTTTCCAGTGGCAAAATGTGAATTCTTCAATGCTGGGGGCAGTGTGAAGGACCGTATCAGCCTGAGGATGGTAGAGGATGCTGAGAAGGCTGGGATCCTGAAACCTGGGGACACAATCATAGAGCCAACATCTGGAAACACAGGTAGGGGATAGAGAAACCTTAGCGAAGTGTGGGGGAAAGTGTTTTGGTTTTCCTGGAAGAAGCAGACTTGAGGCTGGAGCATGGAGGCTGCTTGTGCAAGGAAGAAAGCAGATCTCTTCCTCCCTGTATGGTGTAGGGAGCACAGCGCCTCTTTATTTCACACACACAACAATTTTTGCAGTGTCCTGTGCTGACCAGAGCATCTGGGAATGAGATCTGCTAAATTTTCAGGGGCTTTTTGCTTTAAATGGAGTGTTAGGCCTGATTCACTAGTCTTTCAGTCCTATTCCAAGAATTAGTCTGACTGAAATTACTGGAAGTTAAGCACTGAAGGACTGGTGTGAAATATGGCTCTTCTTGTGTTTGGAAGTCCTATGCACCTTGTTCTTATACTCTGTCATGTGAAGTTTGAGAAAGCCTTTCCAATGTAGTGCAGATGAGAACAGAAATAATCTGCATCTTTACAGCGCTGTCTGCTAACACAACCCTTGCACACTTAGGTTCTGCTTGGATCAGCATCTCTTTCTTGGAGGGCTGCAGGATGGACAGTCTCCTGCCAGTCAGCACCAACGGCAGAGCATCTGATAATCTGAGCAAACTGAGTTAACTGTGGGCTCCTGCATCACAACTGTTGTACTTCTGCTAAGCTTGTTCCCCTTTGAGCTAGTTAAATGTACTGCCTCCTCTGAGCTGGTTCTGAGCTTAGCTATAGACTAATTCCCTGTCTGATATCTTCTGGAGAGGTGTCTTGTCCTGTTTTTAAACTTTCCTGGACATCCATCCACTGTTGCCTTGTGATAGATGCAGGTCAGGCAGATCTTTCTGTTTGTGTGGGTTTTTTTATGCCATCTAGCTGTTAATGGAAGGACTGGATAATGAACTAGTCTGTGACCAGTTCCCCTGCCTTCTGCAGAAAACTGGGAAGTCATATCTGCTGCCATGTGCTTAGCAGGTATGTGGAAAGCAGTGCAACCGAAGCCCTTGTGCCTGAGCAATGGTGTGTGGTGTAGAACATCCATATATATTGCATTCCTCTAGGGCCTGAGATCACACCATGACATCCCCCTTCCTGAGTTACTACCTGATTAGTGATTCTCCTTGCTACAGAATCGAAAAGATAGAAAGAAGGCTGAACTGAAGGCGATATACAGGACAACTATTTCAGTAAGCTGTCTCTCGTCATGTAAAAGCAAAGACCAGGGCAAACAGTAACCTGAGAGAACTGTCTTTTGCTGTTGCCTGCCACTCAGAGCTACGGGGTATATTAAATGTGAGAGTCAATGTGTTACATCTCTGCACCCTGCTTCTCCCTCAGCCAAAGTTCTGTTGAGGTGTTTGCTGCATTTACTGGTCCATACCAGAAAGTACAAAGTGTTCCATCACAGACCACAAGAGAGTGCTGGATGACTTCTCTTCTGTCTTTTGCCCTAGTGAGGCCTTTCCCATCTTATTTTTATTTGGGCATCCATATTTATCTATAATGGGAGAAATGGGAAATGCTTTGCCTACCTGCCCCTCCACAATGTTTAAACACTACTGGAACTACTTGAGATGCGAGTTCCTCTGCTCCTGTAAGAGAAGTGTAACAGTTAAATATTTTTACCCATACCCAATCAAGCACCATGTACAAACACAGCCAGCTTTGAACAAGCAAGTCTCTGAGTAAACTACCTGTGAGGCATTGTCATGGGCATGTGTTGGTACTGTGCCCAGTACCCAAAACAGCTAGGGAGGTGCCATGCAGTTTGCCTTCAGACATGTATTAACTACTTAATCGTTTTAGCTTATCCAGCAAAGAGATGTTTTAATAACAGGTATAAGCTGCTCTTCTAGAGGAAGCACCTTCTGAGCTTAGCTCTTCAGGTAGACAGGCAGTGACAAGCTGAAAGGAAGAAATCAGTCTGGAGATGCAGATTTTTAAATTAGAAATGAAGTGTCTTGTCTCTGACAAAGGTACTTCACTGTGGTAGCAAGCTGATGTACCACATTAGAACCTCAATCACAAACAGCATCTAAATCATGTATTCAGTTTTGGTACATTGTAAATCGGGGATTTAATGCAGGAATGGGTCAACAGGGCTTTGAATACTCTTCTGATAGTATTAAAGTGATTGTTCTAGTCACCTTTAGCTTAAAGCTTATTGGTTTCCCAAACTCCTTGTGTAAAAATGAAGTGGGTCAGACAGGAGGGAAAGTAATGTGTATGTGGTAGAGTTAGAAATTGCCACATGGCAAATGTCCCCACCCATGGCAAATTGTTGGCTGTGATCTTCAAAGAACTGGCAGCATCTGAAAATCTGGTTCTCCTCAGTAGCCATAAAACACTCTCTTTTGACACCACTGTAGAGACACTGTACTCAAGCCTCTGGTGAAAACTTTATTAAAGCCAGGACATGCCAAAGCCAGCATTGTGGGATTTGTTCTTTGTTGCTTCTCACTGTATGCTCTACGTGTCTTTGCTTGCTTGCAGGAATCGGGCTTGCCTTGGCTGCAGCAGTGAAGGGTTACCGCTGTATCATTGTGATGCCAGAGAAAATGAGCATGGAGAAGGTCAGATCTGCTTTTCCTTCAATAATTAAAAAATAAGCATGTTTGTTATTGCAGACTACTTGGTGCAGATAAGTTCTGTGGTTTTAGCAATGTGGATGTAGGTTCTTGGCCTCCAAGTCCTTGGCCAGGCAAAACTGCTGAGGGCCTATTGCCAGTGAGCAGAGAAATGGAGGTTAGCTAGCCATGGACAGAAGTGTGTTTAAGACTCATCCCCACAACATTGTTGCCTGGAAAACTCTAATAACTGGTGTAAATACAAATGTTGAGGGAGCTTGGGATTTACCTAACACATTAAAGTAACTACCTGTCTCTGGATTAGCTGTAGCTCACTGAGCAAAAGAGGACAGAGGAAGGCAGTGCTGAAGCTTTTAATATTCTGTTCTGGGCTGAGCAAGGCTGTGAAGGAGCCTTTTGAGCTTCTCAAGTTACACCAGGGTATATTGGCAAGCATCTGAGTTGTGTTACCACAGCAATGGAAAGGAAAAAAATCACCTCAGTAAGTTTGCTTACCTTCATTGTGGAAAGTACACAAAGCCACTAACCCTTCCAAGGTTCCACCTGAAAGGAACAATGCGGCACAAATGAGAATAATGTCCCCTGAAGGCCTAATGCCCATTGCTCTGGAGGGAAGGGTACCACACAGCCATTGTCATGGGCCACACATAATTAAAGGGCCTCCTTCCCCTCTGATGACCTCATCTTAGCTCAGCGTCATAAACTTTCTTGCTCTTGTAGCAGTTGAATGGTGCATAAGGCCTTGGAGGATCCCCTTTGCTGCCTGTGTCCAAAGAAGGAGGTAAATGTATGTGATTTGCACTTAAACATAAAATAGTGCGCTGTTGTACTGCAAGAGCACATGTGACTGGCATGAAAGGAGATTGTTTTGCTTGAGTAATGTCTAGCTCCCAAGCAAAGCTTAGTTAGGACTAAAATGACATGAAGGATTTGGATTCACGGCTCAGTGATGTGAGGATGTGTAGTTTTGGAAATTCACTAAGGAGGCTTTTGCAGACCAGGTAAAAGGAAGATGTTTTCTTTCCACTGCATCCCAAAGAGGTTTTGGGATGTTGGGAATGTTTTCAGGTTTTTTGACCATCTTTATTTGCTACAGGTGGATGTTCTGAGAGCTCTGGGTGCTGAAATTGTAAGAACACCAACTAGTGCCAGATTTGATTCTCCTGAATCTCATGTAGGAGTAGCATGGAGACTGAAAAATGAAATTCCCAATGCCCACATACTAGACCAGGTAAGAGCCAAGGTGTCAGAGATGCAGGTGTAGTATAAGAGAAGGCATTATAGCGTTGTTCCTTAGTGTCCTAGCTGTTCAACATCCTAAGTGTGTCCCAGGAGGAAAAGTTGTCCCAGGTGGTAGTAGAGCAATGATCATGCCGTAGGGTAAGAAGTTTTTATAGTCACTAGAGGGCAGCAAGGAGCCTGCACTTGCAGAAACTGCAAAACACGTGAGTGGTTTTTTCCACTGAATCGGCACTCACGTGTATGGAAGGATGGGTATGAGGGTCATGTTCCAAAAAAACAACTCCAGGACTTGGTTTTGGAGGATGCTGGCACTAAAAATAAGGTTGTATCTTCCCACAGGCGTTCTGCCTGTGATCTACACAAGATAAGGAAAGAGTTTGGTAACAGTATATGTAGCTGTTGTGAAGCTTGGAGAATGTTTGCTATGGTCTTGAAATGCTTTGCAATGTTAATTTTGTCTTTCTGAGCTAATTAATGACTATTCTGTCTTCCAATGAAGTACCGTAATGCTAGCAACCCGCTGACACACTATGACACAACAGCTGAGGAGATCCTACAGCAATGTGATGGTATGTTTGTTCTGCTAATTTCCTCTTCAG
The DNA here is from genome assembly GCA_028565055.1 of Phoeniculus purpureus. Lineage (NCBI taxonomy): Eukaryota > Metazoa > Chordata > Aves > Bucerotiformes > Phoeniculidae > Phoeniculus > Phoeniculus purpureus. The sequence continues at coordinate 21,816 of JAOXOE010041262.1, read as the reverse complement.
TGAGTCCCTAGTATTCACTTGGTTACTTGCAGAAGGAGACCTGAGGTGGGTGAGAAATGCATGGATTTGGGTACAGCAAATCCCATGCATATGCTGAGTGTCACTAGAGAACTACCTTATTTCAGTAGCTGTAATAATGATTCATTTCCAATAAGGAGGTACGCTTTGGTGTTTTGATTTCCCTGTTTATGATGAGGTGGAGAAAGCGGTGATGCTTGTAGTGTCTTGAAAATATAAAAAGCCATCGGTAGACTGGCATGAAAGAATAGGGTCATTTTTCTCTGATCACAGATACAGAAATAGATATTTTTACATTCTCAGACCAAATACTCCAATACACTGGCAGGCTCTTCTGTCACAAGTCCTTAGGAGTGCAGACTGCTGCTCCATGCTGCAGTTGTCACCACTAAGGTATTTTCACTCTGCAGGGGTCGCTTTCATTTCAGTTGCAGACAGCTGAGTTGGAGTACCAGAAGTGACTGATTTGTGGCAGCAGAGAGCTTCAGCTGGTCTAACTCACCCCAGCTAAGGAACTGGTTTGAGAGCTATTGGAGGCATTCATTGTGTTGCTGCAGCCTACTATGTAGGCATTTACTAAGCTATTACTGAGCTTATAGCATTGCTTTGAGGGGTGTCATTCTTTCTGCTGGTAAACATTTGGTTTTGTGTGTGAATTGGTAACCTTCTAAAAAGTATTTCTACTAACAAAGGTGCCATGTGGATGTACCATGGGAAAACTGTGTGAACTATCATACCTGCGCTTTGGGAGGTCATGACCAGAATAGTATTTTTCAAGAGGGTTTTCTCAGGAGCAGATATCTCGATGAACACCTGTCCCATGCTCTTGGCACTCATTCAGTACATTAACTAATACAATGGCCCCTCATTCTGAGTTAAATTATTATTTATGTACATCAGCAAATCAGTAACAGAAAACTATAGATTGTCAGCTGTACAGGCCATCTCCAGCTCTGTACAAAGTACCTTTGGTGCCTTGCCAGGCCACTAAGTGGATGTTTCAAAACTGTTGTTGAATTAAATAAAACTAAGCAAGGTGGTCTCATTACCTTCCAGGACCTGTGTTATGTACCTTGTCTTGCTCATTTTTTGATAAAGTCCATAATTAGGGTTAAGTTTTAAATCCATCATTCTGGAGGAGATTTCATAACTTTTCTATCCCTTGCCTTTAAACAGGAAAATTAGACATGCTGGTGGCTGGGGCTGGCACAGGAGGTACTATCACTGGCCTCTCCAGAAAGCTAAAGGAGAAGTGTCCAAGCTGCAAGGTAAGCAGCCATCCTAATGCATTTCTCTTTAGCAGGGATGAGCCTCATACTGCTTTACTTGACATATCCTATTCCTTGCATACCTGTCCTGGGTCTCTGCAGGAAGCTTTTGGATTTTCTTGGTTAGAAAGTACTTCTGAGCAGCAAAGAAATTGTTTTTAGGCTGTCTGAAATTGCCATGCTTTGCTCAGAGTTGACTCAGCAGATGAGAACTGACCCTCAGGGAACCCCTTCAAGGGGTGTCTGAAAAAATGTCTTCCTACAGTGTGTACTGCAGCCTTGTGTCTCCTCTCTGATGAAGTCTTCACAAACTTATCTGAAGCTGCTGAGGTTTTACCCAGCGACACTTGCTCTGCACACACAGACCTGTGTCTTAACCAGTGTGCTGTGCTGGATTTCCTCATTGAAGTTGTGTTGTGTTTCAGTCATGAATATTTTCCTACCTAGGCAGAGTGGTATACAAAACTGCTTGCATTGGCAGGAAGTAATGGCTGTAATGATGCCTGACTTGTGAATGAAGATATCTTGTCTTGGGTGGAACCCTATCTTCTGTTTAAACCAAGCAAAACCCATGTGGAACGAGTGGTGTCCTTCATGTAGTGTCCATACCCTGAGGAGTCTGGGTGAATGGCAAAGAGGCCAGAAGCAGCAAAATATTTTGCTCACTGGGGAGGTTAATGTTGCTAGGAAGAAATGTATGGGAGACTGAGCTGCTTTTAGCTTGGTTGTGTGTACAGCCAAGTGCAACAGCTATCCTGGAAGCCAGTGCTCATGAGTAAACAGCTGTGTCCTCAAAAATGGTGTGTTATGGTAGTCAAAGTGGAAACTACTTCTCCAGATCATAGGTGTTGATCCTGAAGGCTCCATCCTTGCTACACCAGAAGAACTGAACAAGACTGACAAGACTATGTATGAAGTGGAAGGAATTGGATATGATTTTGTCCCCACAGTATTGGACAGATCTGTAAGTCATGATTCTTGCCCTTTGACCTCTGTTGGGGTGCAGAATTGAGGTGAAAGGAAGGAGAACTTGAAAGTATTTCTTTGAGCTTAAAAGGGAGGACTAGCAAATGGAACTATCGGTGCTCTATCAGCAAAAGCAGCGCTTGGAAGGCTTCTGCACTGGCCACATTTGTTTTACAATGCTAGTCCTAAGTGCTTTTTGCTAGAACACAGGGTTTTTTTAAAAAACAATAACTAAAACCACCAGTTTCCTCACACCTCCAAATTAGAAAATCTCCAAAACAAACAGAAAAACCCTAAAAAAATCAACAAAGCACTCCAGTGGTGCACTGATACGATAATATCCTGAACAGGATATTATGTCCCTATAAAGCCCTCCAAATGGGGAGGAAATGGTATGATGTTTCTGTGGCCTGTTCTCAAGTGTTACTTCAATTGGAAGCCTGTTGTGCTAATGCTACCATCTTAACCTTGGCATAAAAACCTGTACTTAGAGGGTGGAAACGCAGACACATGTCTGAGGAAGGCAGCTGTTACCACAAAGAGCATGGATTGAAATTACACTAGTTCAGCTTCTGTAGCCCTCTTCATTTAAACAGACTCATGTTTCTGTCTTCCTGCTCCTTCCCAGGCAGTGGATCAGTGGTACAAAAGCAATGATGAGGAGTCATTTGCTTTAGCACGCATGCTCATCCGAGAGGAAGGACTGCTGTGTGGTAAGAGCAGATGCAAATCCTTCATATTTCTTTTGAAAAGTATGTGGAGGCCAAAGCCTTATGCAAGCCAGAGGGACATCACAGAATCACATCCTTCTACTTCAGAAGCTGTCTTCCTCATTCTGGGCTCTTCTACTGCATTCGTTCTCTCTCATTTCACTTATGGATTAACAGTTTTGCCTCTGATCTATGTTTTGACAGGTGGCAGCTCAGGCAGTGCTATGTCTGTAGCTTTGAAGGCAGCCAAAGAGCTGAAGGAAGGTCAGCGCTGTGTTGTAATCCTCCCTGACTCTATTAGAAACTACATGTAAGAATCTGCTTGTTTTCTTTCTGGGAAAAGGGTGATGCAGTCCTTCAGACCTCCTTTACAGCAGTGATGAGTTGAATACATACTTCTGCAGCACCTTGTTACACAAGCAATAAATGTTTTCAGGGCATAACTTTTGAGAGGATCTACAAAGGGTGTTGAAAGGACCTTAACCCTGAAAGCTGAGCTCCTCCTTGTGTCTGACTTCAGTATGTAACAGTCACTATTAGCAGCCAGCGTTGGGGTGAGCCTTAGGGCTCTGGGTGTGTTGAGAAGGTAACTTCTTTCCTATGCCACCAAAACATAATCCCAAAACATGATGGTTTTTAGCTGTGTTTCCTGGGTTTTGTTGCATCCAATGTGATACTAGAACGCTTGAAACTACGGGCAGACCATGCCTCACTACAAGTTGGCACCTCTCCATTCCAAGCTGCATCTCTGTAGTATTGCAAGGGACTGAGGTAGTTTAAACTTTGTGTTCTATGGGATTAGTCTTCTTCCTGTGAATATTTTTCTTCAGTGTCCCTGGCTGGTAGGCTTGGATGGCAGATGACAGTATGTTTTCAATTATGCTTTAGTTGTTAGTGAGCTGTTGCTTCTGCATGCCATTGTTTGTCAGGTGTTTGTCCTGCTAACGAGCTCTTCACTTTCTGATGTTTTCTAGGACCAAGTTCTTGAGTGACAAATGGATGATTCAGAAAGGTTTCATGAAAGAAGATGATGACCTTGTAAAAAAACCTTGGTGAGATGTCAGATCCATTTGGGTTTTCATGAGTCTAATCATTGACTTAATTGCAAATGTAAAGCTCATTTCATTTTACATTTCTTACAGCGCTTCCTTTGGTTTAGCTAACCTTTCATGCTATTGTGTTAATGTATAGTGGCACTTGTTCATCAAATCTGATTCAATTAGTTGATTTCCTTCTCTGGGTTATATGGCAACAGAAGAAAACTCAGTGGTTACTGAGTTTTTGAATTATTTTATGTTTTTTGGAAAAGGGTTGCATCTGAAATGAAAAAGTAATATCCAAATAACCATTCTGAGATCAGAGCTTTTGAGTGCAGAGCGCTTCAAGTCTTCCCTAAAGTGCTTGCTGCTTGTAATGACTGGCTTTTGAGGTCTTTGAGTAGGAGCACAGAATATAAATAATGAATCAGAAGATACAAATAATGAAATGAGGGAGATTAGTACTCTCCACCATCTGTAATCCTAGAAAGTAGATGAAATGAGGAAAAAGATTTTGGTCTTAAAGCCTTCTCACACTTCAGTGACTCTCTGGTACTGGAGAGAAAACTGGAAATTTTTGAAGCTTTACTCATTCTGTCTGAATCCTGACTCTTTCTTGCAGCCTTCTGTCATTCCTGTAGTGTTGAAGGCCACTGTACATGAACAGCTGGTTCTGTTCTCACCAGAACAGGGTTTGGTTTTTCCGTTTTCCCAGGTGGTGGAACATCAGTGTTCAGGAACTAAGCCTCTCTGCTCCCCTGACTGTGCTTCCAACTGTTACCTGTGCAAAGACTGTTGAAATTCTCCGGGAGAAGGGGTTCGACCAGGTACCAGTTGTTGATGAGTCTGGGTATGTCCACATACATCACTATTCATCCTTACGTGTTACATCCCTCACCAGTTCCCAAGAGATGTGTTTTAAATGCTTACTAGAAGTAAAATATCCTCTCACTCATCTGTCTTGAGTTAGAGTAACAGACATGAGTTAGAGTTCAGAAATGTTACCTTAAACACACCAATGCTGGACTTAATGTGTTGTCCTGGCAAAACACACAAGGTGATGGAACAATTTGTCCTGGACACTGTCTCTAGGCACATCAAGGACAAGAGGGTCATTAGGGACAGTCAGCATGGCTTCACCAAGGGGTGAACTGAGGCAGTGTGGACTGGATGATTGGGTAGTGAGGTGGATTGGGAACTGGCTGCAGGATAGACGCCAGAGAGTGGTGGTCAGTGGGACAGAGTCTAGTTGAAGGCCTTCTGATCCCTAATGATTCTATGATCCTATGATCCCAGTAAGGTTGGCCAAAGGAAGTTGTGTTCCCCTGTATTTGTGACTCTGTTTAATTTGGAATCTGAAACTGTTGGGAGTTTGAAGCCCCAGAGAGACTGAGAGGTGCATCTACATGGCTTTAACAGCACTGAGTCTCACCTGGAGCAGACCTACAGCAATACAGCAGTGCCTCAAACAAACAAGACTCTAGGCTGTAGACCTCAAACAGACATGACTCTAGGCTGTAGACTTTTATGCTCATTTCACTTGCTTGAGATTTTTCCATGCACTGGCTGAGCCTTGCACTGCACTGGAGTTCTCTTCCCACCTACAGCCCTTGGCTTATGACAGACGGCCCAAGTCCAAGCAGTCACCACAATTGCTTTCTATCCGGCTGGTAGCTACAAGCTCTCAGGCTCTAGAACTCTGCCAAAAGTGGGAGACTCTGATCAGTGAATTATTTCAAAGCACACACCTGGAGCAGAGAGCAGTTTGAAATGGGAAAGGGGAGGAAAAGGATGGCAGGGAGGCAGAAGTCAAGAAGGGTTTGGGTTTGATGTGGAAAGATCAAGTGTGCTGTGGCCAGCCTCGTGAGGAAAGGAGCGTGCCTGCAAGGTTGGCGAAGGGCAGGCTAACAGGAAACCACTGCAAGTAACCGTGCCTCTCCCTTGCACACTGTCTACCTGTAGGCACCAAAATTCCTCTCTGCAGGGAAGTGCTTGGTGATCCACTTATTTTGGTGGCTGCGAGGGAGAGCGAGGAGTTCCTGGGACAGGAAGAGCTGTGTTACAGAAGGGCTTTCCCGCACAAATCTGCTCCTGGCTCTGCGCATGAGGGAGGAAGGGAGAGAGACAGGTGTGTGTTTGCATGCATGGGGACCAGTCACACAAATAAACAAACAAAACTACATCCAGGAGGGAATTTTCTTCCTGGCTGAAGTACCTCTACCATCTGCTTTGCAAGGAAGTTTGCTAAGTTGTGCAGCACTTGGCACGAGGCAGCTGCCGCTGGAAACAACTCACTCAGACACTTCTGTCCTTTACCCCTGTGTTTTTCAAAGCGTCCTCTGTTTTCCTGTCTCTTACTCATATCATCAAGGGCTGGGACTGGAAAAATGCATGCAGGTCAGTGCCTGCTTCTGAGTCTTCCAGGTACTGCAGAGCTTGAGCAATAAGGTATAACATAAAATTGGCTGCTTCCATTTCCCCCCGCCCCCAATGATAGTGAGAAGTTGAACTTGTTTTTAAGTGCCTTCAATTTGCAGTCCAAATTAGGGATTTCCTTTAAACTCAGTCCCCACTGCTTGTTGCTCTCAATGGGAGTCTCTAACCATTTAAAGAGAAGGCAGCTATCACACAGTGGTGGGCTTGGCCAAGCAAATTGGCATCTCTCGACGAGTCTGCTATCACATGAGTGTCTTGTTTCTGTGTTTTCTGGCAGCTTCGAGAGGTTCTTTACTCGATGATTCATCAAATCTTAAGGATTTTGCTTTGCAAGAACTTCCACTGCTCCTAGTGTGTCCTTTTGCCTTTTATTTATAGGCACTGATGAAAAAATGTCCTCCTGATGTTGGCTGTGGTCTCTGCTGAGTGCCTGAGAGCTGGGCTCGGAAGGCTGGAGAGTGTGGGTGAACTATGCGTCACGTGGTGACAAACTTTGCCTTTTCTTTGGAAAGCCAAGGGGGTGAGACGGTCCTGCTGGATGTGACATGCCCTTTGGTCCCATGAGAGCTCTGTGGTGCTGGGCTGTTGGTAGGGATGTAATGTGGGAACCCAACTCACCCCATGGGTACTGCAGTGGCTCTCAGGTCACAGCTGTACCACAGGTCAGGGCTAAGCTCTGACCAACTGTGTTGTTTGGCTTCCCCAAGAGAGAGGGTTTGCTTTGGAAGTTATGAAGTCCAGGAAGCTGGTGCAAACCAGGGCATGCAGTGAGAGGGCAGTATGGACACGTGCTGAGAGCAGTGGGGGCAAGTATGTCTCAGAGCAGAAGGACCTGAACACCTAACAGCAAGGAGAAACCAAATACTCAGATTTTTTCAAGTGGCAGCTGAGGTGAGGTTGACATTTTTCCTTCACCCCATGACTGGTGTCAGACAGACGTGAGTCAGCCTCAAATGTTGTCCTCTCTCTGGTTCACAGCAGACATGTGCTTTAAAGCTCTGCCATATCATCTTCGTAATGAAATCTCCTGATTCAGAGACTTCTCTAAACCGCTCAAGATTTTTGGGTGTACTCTCCCTCCCCAATTGCTCAGAGCCCTGAAAACCACAGCCTGCGCTGGCAGACAGTAAAGATACGACCTAAAGTATTCCACAACGAGAAAAAAAGAAAGAGAAAGAAAGGAGAGGGGGGAGAAAAAAAGAGAGAACGGCTGTTGAGGAGGCTTAGAACATGTCCCAACAATTTCGGCAGGTTTTTTCCTTTCTTGAGGCAATCAGAGCACTGCCTCAGTTTTGCACCTGCCATGGGCAAGTGCCTCTGTCTTTTAACGAAATAACTTTATGCATTTTTAGTGCAAGCCCTGGCCTGCTTCGTATCCTGCTTTACCTGAATGATTATATCTTCTTTACTTCGTTAACTTTTCAATAGGCTATGAAAACAAAAGCTGTCACTCTGACACTTGCCATTTGATATTCAGCAACGCCTTCAGTGCAAAAAGGACCCCCTCCACCACCCAGCGCCCCGCTCCCCAGCATCACTTGGCATGATCCTGCTCGTAGCTCTTGGCTGTATCGATCCATAAAACCTTTCCCCATTGGTGTTTCTTTCAGCAACAACCTGATCCTACATCTGCAAGTGTAAGCTTTCCAGGGTGAGACTGGTAGAGAACACAAAGTCTACCGTCCAGTGAAACAGCAGTGTGCTGCGATCATTAGGACACCTCAGGGAAGATGGGCAGACGTGGCCACGACACCCAAGACACTTTTTCTGTGTACACACACACAGACCAAAATGCTGTAACTTGGTCTGGTAGGATCTGGAGACTCTGAGCATTCCTGTGTTTCAGATATGCAGAGATACCAAAACTTAGTTCTGGGGTTAGCTCGTGTTCTGTGGCAAGAAAGCTGCAGAAGTCTGTTTTCCTAAGATAATCTGAGCTGTATTTGCCTGAATATCTAAGTTCTTAATTTGCAAGCCTCTACAGCTAGGCGTGCTAGTCAAGAATCCCTCTAGACATTTGCACTCCAAAGACAAGCTCTTGGCTTTTGGTGAAGGCCAGCTCTTGGAAGACAGATGGGGGGCTTAGAGTGGGTGGGCTACATCATCCTCATGTATTCAAATAGCCTTCACTTGAGAGATCCCTTAGATAAGGAAAATCAGGCTGGAAAACACAGAGACCACATAATAGAGCCGTGTATGGCTAAGCAGGCAGGAGGGTAGGTAAAAATAAACAAAAGGATGTGTGTTTAGGGGGAGGAATATTTTTTGGATGGATCCAAGCTGGAGGTGTGAGGGTACACAGAAAGCCACAAATTGCTGAGGACAGAGCAGTTTGCAGATCAAACGAAGCTGCTGTTGCTTTGGGATGTAATGGTCCTGATGAAGTGATTTTCTAGCACCTTCCTCTGAAAAGAGATGGGAGAACAACGCTGAATTTGTTTCTGGTGTCCTCAGCTCTCATGAGTCAGGGAGAAGCTCCTCCAGTTGCTGAATAATTTTCTACTCAAGGTTTGCACTTGGGTGCAGAGACCAGGGCTCTGAAAGTACAGCAAATGCTTCTGGGTATCCTGGTATGGGGTGAGCGGGTCTAACTCCAGACATCAAGACAGTTGGGTTTTGGGGGCGTGTTGAGCCTGTGTCCTCTGAACACGAGCGTTTGGTGTCCTCTCAGGTTGGGCGTCACCATAGAAGAACAGAAGGTTTTGATAACCTGTCTTTTGGTGCCAAGGTAAGACAGTTATGGAAACGACAGTTGTTTTCAGTGTATCAAATTTCCAGTGATCTCAATGGGAACTAACAGGACCTTGAGTTCTCAGCCCTTCTCAAAGTCAGGTCATTTCTACTTACAGGTTTAACCATGGAGCTAACTTTCAGCATTCCAGCTTCTCTGCTTCACATGCTTCTCCCTAAAATCCATTTTTCTTGCATCTGTCAAAGGAAGTTGCAAACACAGTAACAGCAAACTTCACCTCAAAACAGAAGACAACCAACCTCATAATTGTAATGAATAGGAGGTTCCACACCAATATGAGAAGGACTTTCTTCATGGTGAGGGTGGCAGAGCTCTGGAAGGGGCTGACCAGGGGTGTTGTGGAGTCTCCTTCTCTGGAGATGTTTAAACCCTGCCTGGAAGTGTTCCTGTGCGACTTGGTCTAGGTGATCCTGCTGTGGCTGAGGGATTGGACTAGATGATCTTTTGAGGTCCCTTCCAATCCCTAATGTTCTGTGATTCTGTGAAACTAATTTACTTTTTGGGGGAGTTGGAGAGTCTTTCTGGAGAGTTTTGGATTTTATTAGAAACATAGATTCATTAGGGGTTGGAAGGGACCTCGAAAGATCTCCCTGCCACAGCAGGACCACCTAGACCAAGTCGCACAGGAACATACCCAGGTGGGATTTAAACGTCTCCAGAGAAGGAGACTCCACAACCCCCTTGGGCAGCCCCTTCCAGTGCTCTGCCACCCTCATTGTGAAGAAGTTCCTTCTGATAGTTATATGGAACCTCCATTCTGGTCTACCCAGCACCCCTTGAGGACCTTCTGAAGAAGAACCAATACACCTCTGTACAAACTAAGCAAAATCAGAAGACTGGAAATGGTGATTTCTTTTGTTTTCAAGAAGTAGCCTTTCCAGCTCCATGCTCTGGGAAGTCTGAAGAAATCTCAGACTGGACTTCACGAAGCCTATACTGGATCCTAGCAAACATACCTCTTAAAATATTAAAACACTTGTCCATCTTATTTCACTGGATTTTGGACATTGTAAATGGTCCAGACAGGAATCAAGCATCTCCCTTTCCGCTTGGCTTTCAGATCCTTCTCCTGAAATCTGACTGGGTCTGCGTAACCAGTGCCATTAATTCCCAGTATAATTTTATGTCATGTGCGAAGGAACTGGCGGTTTGACAGTGAATAATTCCAGGTCAAGAAATGTGCTCTTAATTATTTCATGATCTCAATGTCTTTAGGGAGGGCATTGAAGAGGCCCTGAAGCTAGGATATGAAGTGTTTCTTTGATTCAAAAAAAACCCCTGAATTAATTTCTTGGCTTTCAATAGATAGCAGTGACTGTTCTTCAGGGCTTTAAGCAACCTGCCTTGCTTTGGCCGGCTCTGAGCTGAAGCACACAATGTAATCCAAACAATTGCTTAAGTTTCTACAATAGTGTGGGCTTCCAATAACTCTTCTTGCTAAAATAGGGAAAACAGTCGTATTTCAGGTGTTTTCACCTGAGTTTGGATGCCCAGGGAGGTTGTGGAGTCTCCTTCTCTGGAGATGTTTCAAACCCACCTGGACACGTTCCTGTGCGACTTGGTCTAGGTGATCCTGCTGTGGTAGGGGGATTGGACTAGATGATCTTTCGAGGTCCCTTCCAACCCCTAATGGTCTGTGATTCTGTGTCTAGTATGTGGCACATTTCTTTGGAAAGCATGACTCCAGCATTTGAAGGGAATGCGATTCCAGCTTTCAAGCTCCACTGTTAGAACCTGTTGCAAGCTGGTGGTAAAACTCCTCTTTTGGCCTCCCAAATAGTGGCCCTACCTACAGTACAAAACATTCCTGGTTCTATCATCTTGGCATTAATTATCCTAATCTCTTTTCTAATGTTCAAGCTGTTAATTTAGCCACGTTGTCTAAACTTGCACTGGAAGTAGGGGCTGGATTTGTTTCCTTGCATGTGCAGGCAGAAAAGCTGAAGGAAGCTTATCAAAATAAGTATAAGATAACAGAACTCTGGGCTGGTGGAGGGAAAAAAAGAGGAAAAAGAAAGAAGATATTTGTAAGCTCTCCTCTCAAATTGCAGAATTCTCTGTTTATCTGAAGCTGGTTTTAAAAACAGGTGGAGCTGCAAGAAATCACAGAACATTAGGGATTGGAAGGGACCTCAAAAGATCATCTAGACCAATCCCCCTGCCATGAGCAGGATCACCTATACCAAGTTCCTGTTCATATTGAACAGAAATCTGTTTGATCACAGACATTTTGTAAGCACTAGTGAGCTAATTTAACCTTCTGATGGGCTGGCCATGGGCTCCTGTGCAATGCAGACAAACAACCTACAAGAAATTGGTAAAACCCCATAAAAAAACCTGGTACACAGATGGTTGCCACAAAAATCATGGCAAGAAATCCCGTGTGGAGGTGCCAGTGACTATGTGGGGTGTTGAGTGAACCATCGTCTCTGTCCCCTTCAGAGGGTGATGTAGCCATCTTCCAACTCCATCAGTGACTTCAGATTTGGAATACACCAAACACTAATCTAGATGTCTGTTGGCTTTTAGGGGCTAGTGGCTTGCTCTAAGTGATCCTGCTGTGGCGGAGGGATTGGACTAGATGATCTTTTGAGGTTCCTTCCAATCCCTGATGTTCTGTTATTCTGTGACTGAGAGTTATAACTGATGCAACCAAAACAATTAGCGTGTGAGAGTGCAAGAAACCAGACTGGATGGGTACAAAGGTCTGTACTGGCCTGAGACGGTGTGCACTAGAGGGAAAATATGGTCTCCTCTCTCCTTGCTGACAATAAAACATTGCATACATCGATAGTCCCATATAAAGGATGGGTGGTTATAGTTCACATTAAATATATGGAATGTACACCTATACGGCCACGTAAATAATGGCTGGTATCAGTAATTATGCATTCACATAGAGCTGCCTGGTGTTGTATGTCACACAGGATATACCTTCTGCCCGTGGACATATTGAGTAAAGCTAGGAAGGAGCTTTTAGTGTTAAAAGCCCCTATATCACCCCCTTAATTTCCCTGCCTTCTTTCTTCGGCTAAGAGCTGGGGCTCAGGGTCTGCTGTAGCGGTCCGTGTCCTCGCAGGGCTTTCTGAAGGTGGGTTTTACTCCTGCGTGCTCCTCGCCTGGCTGCCGTTCCATCCGACTCCAAAAGCAGGGAGTACAAATTAAAGAAAGAATGCAGCTCGAACGCCTACACCCAGAAGCTTTCAAAACAGAAGGCTGCTACACCTGTGGGGATAGAACAAGTGTATCAGTGTCCCGGGCTCTGCCCCAGCTCGTCCGCCTTTGTTAGCTGGAATGTGCCGATGAAACAATCAGGTGCAGCAGGCGCGTGGCAGCCTGTTTAAAAACTGATTCTTTGGAGACAGGGAGTGGGCTGTGAATCATGCATCCACATAATCTGATGATAACAATTTAAAATGTGGTGATTAGTGTATAATGGAAAGTATTGTGCTATTCGGTAGGATTTGTCTGCCACTGCAATACCGAGCGTTATAAAGGTCCCATCTGCTGTGCAAATCCTGATCACTCCAAGAGCAAATGCATAAGGTGACTTTTTAGGAGTGTTGAGGTGCTTCTGTCTTTCCTCCCTCCCTCAACACACGCATGCGTGTCTGTGTACATGTTTTTATTACCTCTCGGGTCGCTGCACCGGTCTAAAATCATGGCTGTGCCACCGGGCAGCACACAAAGCCATACACCTTCCCGTGGAGCTTACAGCACTGGTTGTGAACACTAAGGGCAGACCTGGCCTCCCAGCACTGTGAGAGCATCTAGCAGCGCAGAAGTGCTGTTGCCCAGATCCATCTGGCTGTTCGGCTTCGTGAATCACAAAATGACAGGATCACAGAACATTAGGGATCGAAAGAGACCTTGAGAGATCATCTAGTCCAATCCCTCTGCCACAGCAGGATCTCCTAGATCCAGTCACACAGGAACATGTCCAGGTGGGTTTTAAACACATAGGGCCAGCAAGATGCATCTTCCTGATTGTTCCTCTGCTTTAAGTACCTCCACTATAGTAAAACTTCAGAAATCTATCTGCTCCTTGTGAATGCCGGGAGAACATGAGTGCAGCTGAGGGTCATCAGTGTTAAAAATATTAGATATAGAGTGAGTCTCTCTGGCGTTTGGTAGGAAAAGTGTAGGGCAGCAAAGCTGTGTTTTGAGTGTGGTGGTCACCAAAAAGTCCAATAAAATGGCTTCACTTTGGGACCGGAGATGTGTGACGTTTGCTTTTGGTGAGATGCATTTTAGTGATATCTTGCAGCATCGACTTTCCATTTCAGGTCTTAGCTCACTGGGCATTTATAATCCAAATAGATTCAGGGCAAATATCTGTTGACAGGGAAGAAAAACAAAGAAAGCAAACAAAAGTACAGAAGAAAAGCCAGGTGCCCTCGTGAAGTCCTCTAACAAGATGAATCATGATTTGGGAGAATTAATAACTGTAGACAGCATTGGTTAAGTTTTTCCTTTTCTTAATCACTGAACCTCTGCATGTCCTTGCTGTGAACACATAACAAATAGGATCAGGAAGTGAATTAATAGATCACTTGCTTCTATTTACTCACATAAAGGAGTCCAAAAAGAATAGCTTTAATGCCAGACCTAGTTCTTGCTTTGGCCAAATCATCCATCATGTGTGAATGACGTGCATAGGAAACCTGAAAGTTAAACAACTAATGAGAAGAGAAATACAATACAAGAGTGCAGTTTATGCTTATAAGTTCCACCTCAGTTTTAATTCTGAACAATGTGAGCTCAGGTGGAAGATTTCCATCCAGCATTGGCATCCTGCTTCGGTTTGACTGATTGATGTGGCTAGAAATATGTCTCTATAATGAGGCTTTAGATAGCCCACTGAATTGGCTGGCTGGGTGCTCATCTGAATCTGATTAAAACTGCAACCAAGTTCGAAGTGCCAATGGCCAACTCTTATACAAGTCATTTGGAGTGTAGACAGTTACTTTCCTGGAAGCATTTGCAATGAAGCAAATCTCCAGTGTAGACACACACACACACACACACACACAGAGAAAAGTGGAGAAAAGGGAGAGACTGTGTAGAAAGTGCAGCTGTTGTTGGCAATGGAAGAGCCTCCTAGGCTCCACCTGCCTTGCTCGTGCCAGTATCTTTAAGTACCACCTCCCCTGACATGCTGAATGCACATTACTGTCAAACCTGAGTATTAGGTGGATAGATCTGCAAGCCCACACTAGCAGCCAGCACATTCAGGGGAAATGTCAACAATCCTCTGCAAACATTGTACGTGGTATCTTGCTGGGAGTTTGCTCAGGAGCACATGCACAGCGTGAAGTAATGCGCTCTTGTTTTACAAGCTGCAAGTGGAGCGCCAATCAACTGCACTGCCCAGCAGTGGAAAAAGTGATATAGATGGGTGATCTCTGACAGCTAAGGATCAGACTGCCGGGTCTGATGCCAAACAATAATAAATGTACATGTTGAGAAATCTCCCTGGATAACCGAGGTTACACTCTGACCTAAATGATAGAAAAGTAAGAGAATAAATTCTTCCGCACGCTAATCTCTAAATCCCCCGACCTCACTGCAGTATAATAAGCCCTACTTGACAATACCAGCACTGCTCAAGATCCTGTTACCTATTGAACGTGAGGCTGCTGTTGCACAAGTGTTTCAAGCAAGCAGAGGTCAGATCTGCTGCTAGAAGAACGATCCTGCGGCCCCTCGACAGCATCAGTGTCACAGAATCACAGAACAGTAGGGACTGGAAGGGACCTCGAAAGATCACCCAGTCCAATCCCCCTGCCACAGCAGGATCACCTAGATCAAGTCACACAGGAACATGTCCAGGCGGGTTTTAAATGTCTCCAGAGAAGGAGACTCGAATGACACCTGTGTTTTGGAGAAGCCCTGCAACCAGGTAGACAGGACTTTAAATATGGCTTAGTCCTGCTTTGTTCTGAGACTGGGAGTGTGAAGGTTGTGTGTCAAGAGGTGTATTTTGCCGGTGAGGACTTGTGTGTGGGACAGAGCACAAAGTGCAGCATTGTGGAGCAAGGTGGGAGTTAACCACGGTTCGGGACCCAGCAGGAGAGGTAGGGTGGAGCGAAATTGTGATGGGCTTTGAAGATAAGGCCAAGAAATTTGTGCTGGATATGGTGAGAAGGGGGGAAGAGCTTATACCAAAGGCAGCCCATATCTGCAAGCAGCAAAGAAGAGGTTAGAAGCAGCATTTTGAACGACCTATTATTCTATGGCTGTTGATAGCAGAGCGCAGTGGATTAGAGAAGTCTGACGTAAATTGTCCAAGGCTTGGACAAGGGTTCTGCCCTTAGAGTCGGGCCTGGAAATTCTTGTCAGTTATGCTTAGCAGGCATGGTAAACATGCAAGGATAGACTTGTTTCTTTGCCTGGGGAGCTTAAACAGATACACAAAAACCCCAACAGCTTTTAAGTGTGACTCTCCTGTTTGTACTAATCACGGCAGCCCACTCTCTCTGTTTCAAACCTAATAAAATGAGGAAATGAAAATGAAAACCAGCTCTGGTCTATGACTATCTTATCTCCTTGCCGACTACAAGAGTAATCTGGCATTTTAAAACAATAGCTACTTGCTTACAGAGCCCCTTTTAATTAATGGAACTGGAGAATCTCTCTCATGGTGCAGAAGTTAACCCCTTCCAAGTAATGTGAGTCAATGTGGCTGCTCATGACGATGCACTGCTCACCCAGTTGGACAGAACCACACGGGCTAAATACCAGGGTTTAGCTGAGCCTAAAGTATGGAAATAAGTTCACATCTGTTTCAAAATCCTCTCTGAGCACTCGGCTTCTTTCTTGTGCTTTGAGGCAGAAAATCGTCCATAAAGCAGAGGCAATATTTTCATTTAACAGCACCGGTACTGCTAATAATCCTCCCCTTCTATTATATAAAACAGCTATCACAAGAGAAACCATAGAATCATTAGGGATTGGAAGGGACCTCAAAAGATCATCTAGTCCAATCTCCCTGCCAGAGCAGAATCACCTAGACCAGGTCGTACAGGAACATATCCAGGTGGGTTTTAAACATCTCCAGTGAAGAAGACTCCACAACCCTCCTGGGCAACCTGTTTCAGTGCTCTGTCACCCTCACTGTGAAGAAGTTTCTTCTCATATTGATGTGGAACCTCCTGTGTTCCAGCTTACACCCATTGCCCCTTGTCCTATCACTAGATGCCATTGAGCAGAGCCTGGCTCCATCCTCCTGACACCCACCCCTCACATATCGATAATTAATGAGGTCACCCCTCATTCTCCTCTTCTCCAAGCTCAAGAGACCCAGCTCCCTCAGCCTCTCCTCATAAAGGAGGTGCTCATATTGTTCTTCCATTTGGAAGCATTGGATTTTAGTTCCACTAAAAGAACTGAGAGAATCACACTCCTCTCCCTACAGCTATTCCATTGAAAATGAGGTGGGATATGTCATGTTGCAGCCTTATCATGTTTGGATGAAGCCACAGAAACGCCACCAGCAACCTCTCTAAAAACCCTGTGTACACATTCTTGAGTAAAATTTTCTGAGAGATAAGAGTTATCAAATATTTGTAGCATACGGGGCATGTAGTAAGTTAATTGTGTTGATTACGCCGCAGAGAAGTGCATTTCTATTGACTTAACTTATATTTTAATGTTAAAGCCTCTGTTACCGTTTGTATTCCCAGCGCCAATGTGTACATAAAGCTAAGGTGGGAGTCGTTTTCACTGGGGTAGCTGGAATGGAGATGTCGTATTGAGAAACCCTGTAATAAGCAAGCTGGAATTGAGGCAATGCAGGTTTGATGTACAGCAAGGAAATTAGTTAAGTCAGACCTTAGGCACAAGTTTGAATAACAAGCCAAACACTGTTGACACCGTAGGAGATGCGATGAGAAGGGCAAAGTTGTCAACACCTTATACACCACAATGCCTAAATGTTCTGGCCCCTGCAATGGAACTTGGCTTCCAGAGTTAGTTGCTGAGTCTTCAGGAGGGAGATCAAAATGACCAGTGATGGACAAGGTGCAGCTCTTCCATGATGTCCCAACAGGGAATGTGGTACCCTTTCCAAAGGACTTACCCTTGTCTATTTCAAACGTGGTTCTTGGTGTTGAACCCCTTTTCTACATTTCTGCATGTTTTACATTAATGTGAAACCATAAAAAGGAACAACTCTAGAAGCAGAATTACTCTGTGAGACACGAAGGATTTCCAGATTTCCATTGAGCTGCCTTAATTAATAGATTTTTCAACTTACTTCTGTGTCTTACTGTCTCATATGTGTTCTTGTGCAATTTGGTCTAGGTGATCTTACTGTGGCAGGGGGATAGGACTAGATGATCTTTTGAGGTCCCTTCCAATCCCTAATGATTCCATGATTCTACGATATATGGTTTTATACACATTCAACAAGGGAAAGGAAGATGTTGTTTGGCAGAGCTGGAGACAGTATGAAGCAGATCAATAATTGTCCATGATAGGACAAAAGCAACAGCCTAGGTGAACACGTATTGATTAACTCCCCTGTTTTCCACATTTATCCAACAGCAGCATCTCAGCATCGATCACCCTTTCTGGAGATGTCCACAGTTCTGTGATGAACTTCTTCCTTTGACCTCCTTCTGCCCTGCCACAGACTCTTTAGATCCACAGTGAGGTGTCTGAGTTGCACTCGGAAGCAGCTGCAGACCTGCAGACCTGGCTCCATTCCCTCTCTGGTGGAGGCAGAGCTGCTTTTCAGGAGGAAAAGTGGTAGGTCAGAGGGGAAGGGGCAAAGACTGTGTAACCTCAGAGCACCCCTTGATCCACCTGCTGGCAAACACCCTTCTTCACATCAGAAATGAAAATCAATTGATTGCTTTCCCGTGTTTTTAGTTCAAGCACGTTGTTTCGAACAAGGAAATGTGAGGAAATTACTCGTGCTGGGTTTTTTTAGCAATTTAGCCTCCTCCACAGAAACACTATTTACAGGTGATTATGCAACTCACGGCCCCACGGAGGAACTGCAGAATTGCACATGTGTGACTGAAGACAGACTTACAGCCCACTAAAAGGAATAGAAAATTAAAATACATTCTCCTCTCCCCTCCTGCCAAGCCATTGTTGCAGCAGCGTGACACTGGCAGTGAGGAGGGGCACCCTTGAATCACTTAGTGCTGGTATATGACTACGCTCGATGGTATTTCTTTTGTTGGGTATGCCACGTTTCAAAGCCGTATTTTCCTCTTGAAATGCTTTTATGACTTCTTTTTTTCCCTCTTTTCTTTTTGTTTTGGTTATTTTCCTCTGGGCTTCTGGGCTTTTATACCTCCCCCAAAACCTCTCTGAAAAAAGAAAAAGAAAAAAGAGAAGGAAACTAAGGAAAATCCAAACCCCAGCAAGTTGCAAACACTGCAAACAGTAAATGTAAAAGTTCATTACCTACAGTCACAAGCAGAGGGGCAGTGGGTGTCAGCTGGAACAGAGGAGGTTCCACATAAATACGAGAAGGAACTTCTTTGCAATGAGGGTGACAGAGCACTGGAAGGGGCTGCTCAGGGGTGTTGTGGAGTCTCCTTCACTGGAGAAGTTTAAAACTTGCCTGGATGTGTTCCTGTATGACTTAGTCTAGGAGATCCTGCTGTGGCAGGGGGATTGGACTAGATGATCTTTTGAGGTCCCTTTCAATCCCTGATGATTCTATGATTCTATTTATCAGGGGGCAATGGGTGTCAGCTGGAACACAGGAGGTTCCACATAAGTATGAGAAGGAACTTCACGGTGAGGGTGACAGAGCCCTGGAACGGGGCTGCCCAGGGGGTTGTGGAGTCTCCTTCTCTGAAGACTTTTAAAACCCACCTGGTCATGTTCCTATGTGAATCTAGGGGATTGTGTTCTGGCAGGAGGAGGATTGCACTAGATAATCTTTTGAGGTCCCTTCCAATCCCTGATGTTCTGTGATTCTGCAGTTGTCCCTAGTTTCTGTCTCCTCCACACAAAAGCATTTGGCTCAAGGAAACAAACTAGTCGAAGTGTTGTGCTCCAGTGAGAGCTGCCTAATTTGGGGTTTGCCGTTTTGCCGATTTAGTGCCCTTAGGAAGGATGATACATATCCATTAATGCATCATCTGTAAAAACTTGTGGACGTACATCGTAGTCTTTCATTAAAGTTAATGGTGCCCAACCCCTGAATGTACACTGTATCTGAGCAATCCACAAGCTGAGTTCATGCCATGAACATCTTGTTCTCGTTTCTGTAGCAGGGGGGAGTTTTCTTGGTGGGCAGGAGCGGAGGCTGGAAGTGCAGATGTACAGCCTCCCTGTGCACCTGAGGACTTACTTCCAGTTTCTAGGCTGGTGTGTCTTCTGCATATGCAGGCATATGCATTCCCAGCTGAAGTAGCATATAGTAACTTGTCTATGGAGATTGTAATACGGAATACCTGGAGCTGATGAAACCTTGAGAAATGTTGAGCCTTGTGATGCGTTTAGACAGCTGAATTCAATACAAATCTTTGGCTTATTTTTTTTTGTCTCAAAAAGGTTCCAATCAACCAAAACATTTGTTATCAAGTTTAGTGAATCTCCCCTGGGATACAGCCAAAAATCAGCTATCAATTGGCAGTTCAGTGCAGATGTAACCAGCTGCTACAGAAGATGAAGGGAGTGGAGCATCTCCCTGATGAGGAAAGGCTGAGGGAGCTGGGTCTCTTGAGCTTAGAGAAAAGGAGCCTGAGGGGTGACCTCGTTAATGTTGATAAATATGTGAAGGGTGGGTGGCAGGAGGATGGAGCCAGGCTCTTCTCAGTGTCATCTAGTGATAGGACAAAGGGCAGTGGGTATCACCTGGAACATAGGAGGTTCCACATAAATACGAGAAAGAAGATCTTCATGGTGAGGGTTACAGAGCACTGGAAGGGGCTGCCCAGGAGGGTTGTGGAGTCTCCTTCTCTGGAGACGTTTAAAACCTGCCTGGCCGTATTCCTGTGCAACTTGGTCTATGTGATCCTGCTGTGGCCGGGGGGATTGGACTAGATGATCTTTCGCGGTCCCGTCCAATCCCTAATGTTCCGTGATTCTGTGAAGAATCCGATGTGACTGTGCCACCAAGATGTTTAGCTGAACAGCGTTTGGTTGCATAATCCACCATTTTGGTATGGGGTTTCTTTAATAAAATATTGATTCTACAGCGTCAAGAGAACTTCCCTGGATTGGTTAACATTGGTCTAATGAGCAATTGGAATACATTTTCCCTAAGCCTCCTCCGTCTTTGCAGAAATCACTTTTTGATTGAGGCTAGAGTTTTGCTTTGGCAAGCTGCTCGGGCTCTCATTAGGATCTGATTGCAGGCGCAGGATTGTCCAAAATGCACAGTAGGCAAAGGGTCAAGGATACAAAGGCTGCTGTTGTTTTTTCTTCTTTTCCCCAGTGCACCCAGCATGTGGAAAACATTTACCATCCTTCCATGTCCCTGAAGTTTCACTCTTGATGTGCCTTTTTAGTGTGCCCCGAGGAATCCTGTTAATATTGGATCTGCACATCCGTGAAGTGATGTGTGACTACTATTATTTTTAAAACGAAATGAGTGGCAGGATGACAGTGGCTCAGCAAAGTTAAATCTCTTCATACTCCAGTGTGTTTGTGTTGTGGGGTAACCACAGCGTGTGTGAATATCTGGAATACGTTTAATTGCTGCAAATAGGGACAGTCTTTAGACACAGGCTCTTGTTACTGAGAAGAAAAGGTGTTGGCAGTCCCAGTAGGTATTTTGGGACCGAAACCTCTGTAGTTGAGGGCAAGGAAAGAAAATAGGGCTCTGTGTTAGCGTGTGGGTCTGTGGCATCTACTTTGTTACACGAACATCGACGGTTGTGACTTACTAAATGTGTGATGAAGCCGCAGATGAAACTCTAAAAGCCAACTAGGTGTGTTTGGCTTGGCTTGGCCTGATCCCATGGACTACTGGGAGGAGAAGGAGCTTCCATATGGGAACAAGTGATGGAGATATTTTTCTGTCTGAGAAATTTTAAACCCAGAAGCCACAGACACATTCTATACAAGGTGTTCACATCAAATCCATAAAATAATATAACCCTCACTTTTCTCTAGCTAGGGCTGACAAAGGAGCTGCATTTTACCTTGTTCAATGCAAGTGCAATTGTTACCAGATAAGCTTTGTCTGTTCAAATGAGCTCTGTTCGTTTTCCAAATTCCTTTTAAACTATTTTTAGCTTCTGTTTTTTTGAGGTGAGGAAATAATGCCCTTCAGAGCTGTGCTCTGGAGGACCGACAATACAGCACATGGGTGGTGGGAAAATTAAAGCCCTTCTAACTGTCAATGAGAAATGTTAATTAAAAGCCCTTCTACGTGTCAGTGAATTAAGGCAACGATGCTTCCTTTTTTGTGCGTTGATTTGGGGTCTCTCTTTGGGCTATCAAGGGTGACAACCTTCTTCTGAGCATAAAGGTGAGTATTTCAGTCTGAACAGAAATACATGCAAGGCACTTTTGAGGGGGTTTCTTGTGTTCTAACAGTTCCTGAAAACTGGTATTTAAGAAAAAGACTCCAAAGGGAAATCTAAACTACAGCTTTTCTATAAATCAAATACCTATTCCAGTTAGCTTTTCTGTTAATGTCATATTTCTTTTCC
>JAOXOE010041233.1:0-39741 GCA_028565055.1 Phoeniculus purpureus | reverse complement strand
AGCACTGGAACAGGCTGCCCAGGGATGTTGTGGAGTCTCCTTCTCTGGAGATGTTTAAAACCCGCCTGGACACGTTCTTGTGCAACTTGATCTAGGTGATCCTGCTCTGGCAGGGGGATTGGACTGGATCATTTTTCGAGGTCCCTTCCAACCCCTAATGTTCTGTGATTCTGTGGTTCTGTGATTCTGTTATTCCAGTTTGGTTGTGTACAATGAAGGAACTTGTTCTTTGTTTTGGCCAACATGTGAGTGCTGCCATCACCAGAGACTGTTGCTGCTAATATAACCTTGGACCACTGTTAGACCTTCTCTCTGTCTGTCAAAGCTAACCCCAATACTGAATGTGTCGACTCTCAAGTTACAGTCCTCCTGCCTATGATGGGCTGGTTTTTTCCCTTCTGAGGCATGTTGACAGACCAGAGGGCTTTACATCTTGCTGTGTGTATCTTCTTTCACGTCTTTCACCATTACTCTAAATGAAATCAAGTACTGAATGAGAGAGAGAGGCTGAGGCAACACAGGGTGGTCAAGGAAACCCTGCTAGCCTCAGACTATGCTTGGGGTATACGATGGACTCTCAGGTGAAATGATTTTGCACTGAGGTTTATTGAAGGACTGACAAAACCTTTCCTTGTAGTCTGTGGTCTTGCATGAGCTAAAGGACCTCCATGTCAGATTGAAAATACAAGAAAGTGGCTGAAAGAAGGTGGGATTAGAGTTTGGCGAGTTTTGCTCACTTAGGGGACATGAGGGCTCACTCACAGCTAAAGGAGCTAAGATGTCTTTTCACTATATATGCAAAAATAAAGCATCTTGTGTTGCTAACACCATGTCAAGGACTTGTGTAAAGGAAAGGTGCTTATCATCACCTCTGCTCGTGTGCTTACTGTCTCTTTTGCGACAGCCAGAGGTTTGAATGTAGTTCACTTACCAAGTCAGTGCTCAGCCTGGCTGCTGGGTGTGGGACAAGAAAGCTGGTTCTTGGTCTGTCCTGACAGGCTGGGTTTGTACCAACTGAGGACAACTTGCCAGGCAACATAACTCCCATGCAGTTTGGGTAACCACTTGGCTTCCAAACCTTGCTGCTGCTGCCAGGAAAACAAGTATTTCTCATGGGGCATATCTCACCGAACAGGCAATTCTCCAGAAGGAGTTGGTCATACACTGCAATTCAGGTAATTTCTAGGGCTCTGCAGGAGGTGCAGAGACGACACAGCTGTGGAACGATGGCGAGGAGCAACTGAGATCTGGTAGCTGACGGAGCACTTTCTACCCACGCAAGCACAGGACTTCCCACAGCCCGTCTGCGGGCAGTCTGCAGGCAGCCTGTCAACCACCTCTGAGACAGCACTAAACCCCTTCGCATCACACAAACACGACACAGGACCCCCCAAAGAGGAACCTGCAGCAAGCTGAATGCTGGCCTTGCAGTCCAGCTTGCTGGTGAAGAGCCTGCAGCCCGCTGTCCCCATGGCAGCTGGAGCCACTCTGCTCAGCCCCACTACATGTCCCCTGGTGAAGAGCCTGCAGCCCGCTGTCCCCATGGCAGCTGGAGCCACTCTGCTCAGCCCCACTACATGTCCCCGTTTTGCCGGCTGATCACGGGCTCCCACGGCTTTCAAGACACGAATCGCATTGCTTGCACCGCAAACAGAAGTCTCCTGCGCTGCCACCAGCCCCTCATCTCACCGTGGCTTGCTTGCTTTAGAATAGCCCAGCAAGTCTTACAGTGAGCACATGGCCCTGAATTCATATGATTCCCCTTTATTTTTAACTCAGCTCTTACAGCAGCATTTCAATTATTTTTTTTTAAATAAGGAAATTGCATCTTTAACGGAAATTAATCCCCCAGTCCCCCTCAATAAACCTTTTGAAGCTCTGTATGGCTATGACAGAGGCAGGTATTTTTAGAAGGACCGTGTGGCAATTTTCTCTGCAACGTTCAATAATTTACAATATCATAGCCAAAGGTAAAGATTTCCCTCAAGTATAATTTGGCATCAATCAGGTTTGCACAGGCACATTCTTTGTAGACAGGGCACCAGCCTAGAAAACAACTTTACCCTAAGGATGGCTGAGGAACCTACTGAGGGTATGTAGGGACGTAATTCTCCCCCTGTACTGGGCACCGGTATGGCCTCAGTTCCAGTCCTGGGGGCAGTTCTGGGTGCCTCGCTTCAAGAAAGAGATTGAGGCGCTGGAGCGGGTCCAGAGGAGCAATGAGCTGAGGAAGGGACTAGAAGGAAAGTCTGATGAGGAGAGGCTGAGGGAGCTGGGATTGTTTAGCCTGGAGAAGGGGAGACTCAGGGGGAACCTTCTCCCTCTCTACAACTATCTGAAGGGAAGCTGTAGACAAGTGGGGGTCAGGCTCTTCTCCCAGGCATCTAGCAACAGGATGAGAGGGCAGGGCCATCCCTGAAGCTGCCAGGGGAGGTTTAGGTTGGGTGTTAGGAAGCCCTTCCTCACGGAAAGGGTGATCAGACACTGGAATGGACTGCCGAGGGCAGTGGTAGGTCCCCATCCCTGGACGTGTTTAAGGACAGACTGGATGTGGCACTGAGTGCCCTGGTCTAGGATGTGGTGATGTTAGGTCATGGGCTGGGCTGGATGATCTTAGAGGTCTTTCCTAGCCTCAGTAACTCTTTGATTCTGAGGGAAAGAATGCACCTTTCGGCAAATTCACAACAAAGTGGAACCTGGACTAAACTTCCCATCCCAGACACAGTGTGAGGTGACGCATGGGCCAGCACCTCTCTCCAGATGTGCTTGAGCAAGGAACAGCCACATGCTCAGCTTGAGATGACACTGTCAGTAGAAGAAGCACAAGGAGGAACTGGACCACAGTGCACCCAATGCAGCTGGGACACAGCCAGCCAAAATATCTGAGCCACACAGATTTATGAGATTCTGTAACGATGCACCCTGGTCACTCACCTCTTGTCCCACGCTATGAAAGGATTGTATTTTGCAGTAAGACGAAGGCCATGGTAAGAACAAAGTCATATACAGAGCATGAAAGAAATGCCTTTGTGAGCCAAAAGATGCCTGATTTGCAGACTTCCCCTGGAGTGTGTGTCCGTGATCAATCATCAAATCATTAGAAAGACCTACAAGATAATCTAGTCTGATCATCAAATACATTTCTACACCATGTCTGTCTCTCAAGGTGAATGCTCATCAGTGCTTTAGAGAAAATCCATCAGAGTCACAACACAACGCTCACAAGGGAGGAGCGGTGTTATTGTCTGGCACCATGTCATAACAGCTGTTTTAAAAGCAGTTGAATTCAGGGTAGATGAACGTGAGCAATGCATAGAGCTAGCATTCTTCTCCCTCTGTGCCAGCTCCTGGCTATGGTGTCTGGAGCTTCTGAAGAAATCATCTGTTTACAAGTTAAAGAAGGAATTTTAACTAACACCAAAAAATCTAATAAAAGGACAGAAAGTCAAAAAAAACCCCTCTCCTTATTTAAAAAAGAATCAATGTACATCATGAGAAGAGGCTGAAACTGGCTCTTACCACCTGATCTCTTATTCCCATGCACCCCATTAGCAGCTCTGCGTGCAGTGGTGGCTATCACTGCAATTGCCAGAACAGCAAATTGTGTGGGAAATGTCAACATCTCGGAGCCTGCGTTCCCAGGAACCCAAATTTCTCAAAAACAGCAGTTCTGGAAGGTTTTTTTGTTGCAAATGTGTATAGAATTACAGGCTGTTACAGCATACAATAAAATACTACGGGTAGAGAAATGCAGGAAAAAAAATAAATAGAATATAATTGAAAAGGAGAAATTTGTTAGACTTGGTATTTGTAAAAGAAGTTTTCTTTTCCAGAACCAAAGATCCTAATTGCTCTGCAAGAAAAATTTCTCAACTGTTTTTTCTCCTTCTGAGAAATCTGGTCAGAACGGGCACAGCGTGAGGCAAAAACCCCTCAAACAAGAAAAGCAGATAAACATGAAATAGCACTTAATGGTTGGCTCCGTCGGAGCTGCCAGGAAACAGGCTGCTGTTTGTTATGGACACACATGGGCCTGCAGAGATGTGAGCTGGCCTCCTCTTGCACACCCGGAGCTTTTCCGACCACAAAGAGCATCTTAACCCAGCCAATATCCTCCTGCTTTCAGTTTACACATGTAGAACTCAATGCGTGATTACACTGAGGTTTAAACTAACAGCTCCTGGACCTAGAAGACCTTGGATGGCGACTGGCAAGTGTCCAGAGAGAAAATATGGAAACAGGGGACTCCTAAACCTGTGACAGCAGGCACATGTGTGGTGGAAATGCTCCCACCCCTCCTGCCCCCATCTGCTCAGGATCTCACCACAAAGACTGTCGTTATAATAACTTTATTATGGACCTTCTGGGGCAAGCCAGCTCCCAGCAAGGGCTTTGCTGCAGCAGACAGGAAGCTCATTTGCTCCCCGCTAGAGTAAAGCCCTTTATAATTAATGCTGGGTAAATAAAGTGCTCATCTGTAAACACTTTTAATTAGAAATTGGTTAAAGCTAAACCCCTGTGACCACACTGGCCGGGGGGGATTAGACACACGTCAAGCTCTGACTGATCAGCAAATAAGAGGCCCTTTAGTATCTTCAATTCCTGTGCTGTGGCACCTTTTTCAGCTCCTCTCAGACGTCACTGCGCTGCTCCAGCCTGCTCTCCAGGCTCAATAGAAGATCAATATTTGTCTGTACTGTCTGAGCAGAAAGCCTCCTTGACACAGGCAGCATCTGTGTTTGAATAGCTACTTGCTAACACATAGCAGAGTCTCACCAAAGAGATCTCAAGCCAGGCAGGTCAAGCCTGAGTGAGGGTCACCGAGCTCCACCAGTGATTTCTATGTTTGCTCGGTGTGATGATGCTTAGGGCACAGGCACTAGCCAAAGGCTCCTGTGAACACTGCTCGGGGGGCAGAATATGCATTTCAGAAACAGTACGTGGACAGGAGCTAAATCAATAACCCCTGCTAATCAACTCTACTTCCGTTCTCTACCACTGTGCACAACCTGTGCCTGACACTTCTCATCTCAGGAAGATGAAGGTTTTCTATCTGCTATGGAAGGTTCTCTATCTGCTACCAGATTTTGGGGGAAAGGTAATTTCTGTTCTGCCTGCAGCTACAGCACATAGTCCCAGGTGTCACTTGTGTTTATGGACAACAGCAGACACAAGGACAAAGAAAGGACTTCCAGCAGAGAAGGTTTTTTACTCTGATCAGGCAGAGCCAGACTGACCTAAGTTGTGCATTGCAATGGTTTGTCTCCTTTATGGAAGGTAAACAAGTGGATTCTGCTGAAAGTGACACTGGAGGCATAAACCTGCCCTATCCAAGACAGCCAGCACAGTACTGACACACGAAAAGTGTCTTCTCCTCTTCACCTGTGGCGTCAACTGTACTCTCTCCTCTCCAAGCTCTGCCTCTTACCCCAAAGTCTTTCCTCGTGGAGGAAAATTCCCATCCATGCCTTTATTCAGCTGATTCAGCTGTTGATCTCCGTCTGACATCTAAGTCATCAACAGCTAGTCAACACCAAGCTTTATTAGATCCTCCCCTTGACTTCGCTGCCTGGACCTGACAACAGTTTGGACTGCAGGAGAGTGAGAGGTCCCGGATGCCATGAAGCACAAGGCCCCAGCATGGTGTGAACAAGCACACACAGAAGTAACACCTGGGTGTTACTTTTGAAGATGGGGAAACTGAGGCACAGAAGGTCAAGGCAATGTGCCTATGCCTGCACAGCTTCAGAACCCATTTCTGCTGAGTCCCATCCCACTGCTGCCTCAGATAACACTTTCCTACACCTCCTGTCTTCTTTGTTCAACCTCATCACTCTCTTCCAAAAAAACAAAGGAAGAAAAGTTTTTTAGTAGAGATGGAATTTCTCCAGCAGAAAGGCCTCCTCTTTCCCTGAAGACCCATCGAGCTGTGTGTTGAAATGCACATGAGCATGGGCAAGTAAGACATCATGGCAGTGCTCACACACAAGACCATGGCCAAGGCATGCAGCACCAAAGAGATGACCTCTCATATTGGGAAGCTGCTGGTCCATGACTCCAGAAACTGTTTGCTTGGGTTTTTTTCCTATTCCTAGCTCCCTCGTGGATTTTCTACATACTAATTTGCCTTCTCTGTCCCTTACATGTTTTCTTTCTGTGTTGGTCAGTTTATCTCTAGTCCCGAGAGGGCAGGAGTGGTCCTGACAATTTTGCTCATTTATTCCCTTTCAGCTGCAGCTGCTACTACCAGAAAGAACCTCCTCAGAGATGCACAGTCACTCTGCTGGAGAAGGTACTCACAGCATTGTCAAAGCCATTGCTCTCCAAACATGCAGGGCTAGCACACATCCACTGCTTGAAAGATAATGTGGCTTATTCAGATTCAGATGAGCTCAGATGCTGATGGCCCTGCTTTCCCTGACAGATTGGACTAGCAACCTCTGGAGATGCCTTCCAAGCTGAACTGTGCCATGATGCTAAGGGGCTTTCTACCTTTGTCTTACACGTGGATCATCTCCAGCCAGCCTGGGTGCAGCTCCAGCAAGATTTAAGCTCAAGCCTTTGCTGTGTTGGGAGCTGAAAAGCAGCTCTATCCCTCCATAATTACACACTTTAGAGAAACGAGTTGCTCCAAGGGAAGGCTGTCCTGAAACAACTTCTGTCTCACCACCATCATCACCTGTGTTTTTGATTTCTCCCACGTCCAGCTGGAGACAAGGCTCAGCTCTAGCCAAAGCCACCCTTGTTGTTAACGATGCCAGGACGCCTCTATAGATCCCCATCTGGCCTTCTATCAGAAGGCACTTGGTGGCAGCACATCAAATACACCCACGTGCAGCGTAGCTGCCTAGACCGACAGCCCTCCCACCCAGTGATCTGGTAGGATTCGGGAAGTGGTGCTGGCTGTGGGTATTTTGTGGGATGGAAAGATTTTTGGAGATGTGGGCTACGCCAGTCTTCCATCACATACTCCATGACAGTCCCTAGAAAATTCCACGAGACAAGAAGCCTGGCTACCACTGCAAAAGATCCTGAAGTGTCACTCAATCCCAGCCCACTCAGCACCGGGTGTGAGGTCAGAGCTTCCCCTGGGTCAGTCTTCTTTGGAACACTTAAAGTTCTTGGAGCACTAGCTTCAGACATTCCAGAGTTTAGCTTAACAGCATCTGTCCTCCCCAAGTGCTCTGAATGTAAATACGCACGTGAGGCGTGTGATTCCCAAAGTAGCCTTCACCTGGAAGGTGGAGCCCTCCATGCTCGGTAGGACCAATAGTTCATCACGCCTCCCTGGCTACTAATGGAGCTGCAGTAATGCAGGATTTGGCTCTTCATTTGGAAAGACCACAAAGTAACCTCCTAAGTGGGGGCGGCAGCACGGACATGGCTTTCTCCCAGCCAGCTCCAAGTCCTCCTCCCAGCCAGCAGTGAGGTTTGCGGTTTTAACAGACAACCACCCACTGCTGCAGTAAAGGGAAGGATAAGTCACTGGAATGCTTGTGGTTTCTGCACTCCTCACTCCTAGCAGTATTTTAATGTTTATTTCAAATGCACAAACTAGCCTCCAACAAAGAAAGGCAACAGAGACATTTTCACACAGCGAAGAACCCGCTGGAAAGGGATTTCGTCCCTTAATTCACGACGCACTCTCCAGATGCATTATTGAGTACAGTTATTATTAATGACTTCTGAAATACTTTTGCACCCCCAGTCCAGTCAGGTTATTGAGCGCCAGCCCGCTCAGGTCTGTTGGTGAACAACAAACCCAGCAAGAAATCTTTGATTTAATACCCCAGACCCGAAACTCCCAGCCGCCAATTCGCTGCCCTGGAATACAGTGTCATCACTGCTCCGTGCCAGAGGGATCAGTGGCCTAATGGGATTTAGGGTGGAAAATCCAAGCTCAGCCTGAGGTGTCTGCAGTACAGAACTTTGCAAAGGAAGGAGGAGAGAGACAGGTTTCTTTTTTCCCTTCTCGCTCGTCTGAGACCTGCCTCGTCTCTCTTGCCCACGTGTGGGAGCAGGAGGCTGTAGTATCACAGTGTGTGCCATTATTATCCTAACTGCATAATTATATAGAATCACAGAATTGTTTAGGTTGGAAAAGACCTTTAACGTCACCCAGGGATGTTGATTCAACCCCTTCCCTGGGCAGCGTGTTCCAGTACCTGATGACCCTTTCAATACAGACATTTTTCCTAATGCCCAACCTAAACTTCCCCGGCGCAATTTGAGACTGTTTCCTCTTGTCCTATTGCTTGTTCCTTGTGAGAAGAGACCACGGCCTGAGACAAGAGAGGAGAAACAGCACCAGGTTTGTACTTGTGAGCCAAGTGGCAGAGGAGGCATCAGCAGCTCTGACCAGTGCATGGACACCAAGGGTAGAAACAGCCCTGGGGCCTCCTAGGTACAGGGACTTCCTTGGGGCCAGCACCTCAAAGGCTTCCTCTGAAGGATGGGGTGGTGGGCAGTGCTTCAGTGGGTCAGGCTGAGGTGGGCAAGGCTCTATCAGCCCATGTCACAGAGCCAGCACTCAGCAAGGAAGCAGTCACAGAGTCTTTGGGCAGCAGAAAAGGGAGCAGCCTCCTGTGTCCGCTGCCAGAGCTGGCCCAGAGGAAGTGTTCCAGGATCCCATGGAATTATTTGTTGGGTGATGGGAGAGGTAGACCTGAGGCTAGACAAGGCTGCTGGAGATGAGAAGCACTCTGATGATGCCCAAGGCTATCAGGCTTCTTCAGCTGGATAGCAGTGGCAAGACCCAGATAATGTCTTCTCCAGGAGCCTGCAGAGCTGAAACAGGGGCAGCAGCTGTAAGAAGTAGGATGCTGAGAAGTTGTAAGGGGTTCCAGTTAAAAACTTTAGCAGGCACCTTCCACGTGCAAATGTTGTCAGCACACAGAAGTAACGTACAAAGTGCAATGGAAAAAGCTGAACTGCCTTAGAGCGGTGTCTAGGTGTCTACCCTTGACTGAAGGAAACTATGTTTGTGTTGCCCTTCTTCATCTGGGTTCAAGCCAAATACACTTGTGAACATGGAAATCCTGATGCAGCTACACCACCTCCTGCCACCCCTTCCCATGACCCCAAACACCAAGCACAAGTGAAGGGAAATATCTGTTCGTGTTTTTACTGACCAAGAGCTAAGAAAATACAAAGCAAAACCCTACAGAGCTCCATATATCACACATTCTTAAAAGATAATAATACCTTCAAGAGCAACGATGAAAAAGGTAATTAGTCTACTTCCTAAAGAAAGCAGAAGCCTGGGTGCAGTGATGGAGGAAATGCTACGGTCTTGCTCCAGTAAGGTAAGCCATGGAAAGGGAGGATGTGGTCACTCACAGTAGGAACTCTACACCTTTAAGGACTGGGTAGTGACTTCAGGATCTGCCTGGACTCAACACTGTAAATACCTGATTCTTCTAGAATCATGAAGCATGGGTCACAGCCTCATCGAGGAGAGGGGAAAACAAACATCATTCCAAAAATGGAATACAGGCATGAAGTAGCCCAGTTGCCATTGCATGTCATGTCCCAGGCTCAGTGGCACCATAGGATGGGCTATGGGGGCAGAAAGACGAAGGAAGGAAAGGGAGGGAAAGGGAGGGAAAGGGAAGGAAAGGGAAGGAAAGGGAAGGAAAGGGAAGGAAAGGGAAGGAAAGGGAAGGGAAGGGAAGGGAAGGGAAGGGAAGGGAAGGAAGGAAGGAAGGAAGGAAGGAAGGAAGGAAGGAAGGAAGGAAGGAAGGATGGATGGATTAACCCCTCATGCCCCATATTTGGTTCATGGGAGCAATGGAAATCACTACATTTACAAGGTAGTAAAACTTGAGGGGAGCAGAATCTACCCTTTTACTACTCAATATTCATGATACATCTTAATACAAGGAGAGAAGACTGCCTAGAGGACACCTAACCCTCATTCTTTTCCCTACAGTACTGGCTTCAGCGTTCATCCAAGGCAAAATCTAAGGCTTCTGATCTGACCATATTTTTACAGCTCTGCAAATACACTGGGGTGCTGTGTATTTAATGACCACGAAAGCCACACAAGTTTGCAGGATTATTCCCAAGCACAATTCCCTTACAAAACAGACACGCAGGATGTCAGGCATCCTTCCCAAAGACACAGAGCAGAGTTTTGGGTGGTAGAGAGCTGAAGATTTAAGACCTCTGCTGCAACACGTTCAAAATTCAGTGAGTTGCAGAATCTTGTTCCCATTTGCATTACTCACAGCAGAAACTCGATGTGCTTATGACAGGCACTCAGGTCAAGGCCAGATCTTCACAAGAGCAATCACAGAAGTGATTTTGGATGAGGCCAGTTAAAAACGGAACAGGCCAACAGTTTGGGAGAAAATGTCTGGTATCTGCATTCTTCGTGAGACATGCAGCTAATCTGAATGGCCAGGGAGTTACTGTCTTGTGTATTTAACAGCAAAACAAACCCAGGGATCAGAAACCTTCTTGAGAAAGCACATTTTAAACAAGCTTCAGCGCATCAGGCTGGATGGTCATCATAGCACCTCTAGCCACTGAAATTACTGTCCGTGTTTTCCTGCTCATCTTTCACAGGGCTGAGGAGAATGGGGTTATTTTTGGACTCACTCTGACACACTCTCCCTGAATTCTGACCCTGCTTGCAGGGAAGGGATGTAACAGACTCTTCTGTTTCAGGACTTCAGATGTCTTCAGGACCATGAAGGATTTCCTCTCCCATACTGAGGCACACAATTGTGAGTTGATTCTTTTATGTTAGTTATTGTTATTATTGCTCTAAGCGTTCTGCAGAAACACCAGAAGCTATCACATAGGAAGAGGAGATTTTGGGCAGCCTGGATCAGTACTGCAGGTCACGTACAGGCAAGGGATGCCTGAGTGGTACGCACGGACTTCTCTGTATCCCACCCCATCCAAATCAATGGCCTCGTAGAGTTATCTTGGGTTTTTATCATCTAAGCAGCCTTCTGGAGTTGGGGAAACTACAGAATCACCACAATGTCTGTCGGCAGCCCACGGTTTAGTCTCCTGGGGTCAGTAATGCAGAGATATCTTTAGGTCTAATATGGAATCACAGAAAATAAGGCAGTTCTTGACAGATGTGCGCCTAATCTCCCCAGAAAAATCCCTTATGGTTGAAATTCAATACCTTACCAAATCTATCCCCTGTCTTCTGCTAGAAGAGCCCTCACTAAGGTCAGACCTGACTATTTTTGGCTGCACCTAAAGCCCAGCACTGCACGTTCTGTACAAGCGGCAGCAATTTGCCTATTGTCTTCGTGTTTGTTTCAAGTTCCACACTTTAAAACTCCTGAGAAAGGGGTTTATCTGGGCAAAACACAAAGCAGCACTTGCTGTCTTCTGCTTGCTCTGCCTGTCTCCAGCTCAGAAGAAGAACTAGAGGCTTGAAAGAGCCCATCTGCACACCACACCTACATGTCTCCATCTCCCCTCGTGGCAGACTGCTCCTGACCTGAGGCATTTCTTGGTTCTCTCGAATTCCCATCCTTTGTGCTTTGCTCCCTGGCCAGACCTGTGCTGCAGTATTACAGGAATAGTGTGATGAGCTGCCAAGAGCAGTAGCAAGGGACTCATAAACTTTCCCATTCAGCCAGGAATAATACCCCAGGACTAGCAGTCCACTTGAATTGCAGACAAGGAGGAGGGAAGGAATGGGGAACCTACTCGTTTGTTTTGCTGTTTAAATAAAACCGTGTTCTCCAAGCTCTATCCATGCACTGCTTGGCAAGCACAGGAGTATCAACCAGCTTTGCTGGAAACACTGACAGCACCATCCTGCAAGGCATTCCTGAGCACGTGAAGCGTGCAAGACAGGGGTCTGGAAATGTGCATGTGTATCTTCATGTCTGGATGTGCAGAGATGCCTTTTGGGAAATGCGTGAAGACAGGAGCACAACTTTGGATTCCCTTCCACTGCCCCTTGAGAACAGCTCAAGGCGAAACAGGTGGCTCAGCAGCATCCGGAGAGCGAAAGAGGTTCATGCATCTTTTTGAGTCATATGAAATTTCCATCTTGCTTTCCCTGTTCGTGTTCACTTCTCCCCTTTGCCTGTCTCCCTCTCCAGGATGGAGCACTTTGGAGGCTCCATTCCAGCTGGAACAACGTTCATCTGAGCTCTGCGGTTTCTCCACCGGGCAGAAGCGAGGTCCAAGAGGACTTAGGGCTTTCCTCTGAGCCATTACCAAAGTGTTAATATTACCACCCAGAAACTCTCAGATCCAGTTTTTGCTGCTGGATGCTCGTTAGGCCTGTAACTCTTGTCTCCTTGGGGAAGCAATGGCTTCACACCAGCACACCAGCTGGCTGCCCCATTAAGTTCAGGCTCCTTGTACTCTCTCTCTTGACGAGAAGATGGAGGGTATCAGCACCATGCTCAGGCAGTGTAATAGATCAACATTTCATGGTGGTCATGAGAGCAGGCAATCTGCAGGATCATTACTAATCCACAGAGAGAGTTATGCAGGAACGGAGACCAAAAAATCATATACAAATAAATATATACACAGACCCCAAACCTCAAGTGTCCTAGAGTCTTGGCATTCCTTCAGAAAGGTTTGTTTCATCCATAAAACTCCCTGCAAACCTGTGTCCTTGCACAGTGGCAATACAGACTGTCAAGTCCTTTCTACTCGATTAAGGGAAGGAACTCTGCCAGTGTGATCTGAGAGCGCTCATTAGAGGCAGTTGGAGCCTCAGGAGGCCACCTGGCTTTGTTCAAGAGACGAAGCCTGATGGTGCAGTGATGCTTCTCCTGGCCGAGGGGCAACCTGTCAAGATATGAAGCCGGGAGAAGAAGAGGCATGTTTTCCTTTTTGCCTGTGACTGGGGTAAGGCAGCTGGGTTTTACTTGTGGCCCTGACACACATTTCTTGAGCAATCTACTCTTGCTACAACTGCCCGCAACGACAAGAATGAAAAGCAACCAGTGCCAGTCACACAGGGGCAGGAAAGCAAAGTGGTGACTGCAGCGATGTAGTTGAAAGGACTCATAAAGACCTGCTCTTGAACATAGCAGGACCTGGCCCAGCAGGGCTGTCATCCTGCTTCCAGCAGTTGCTGCTTCCAGATTCTACAGGAGAAGGTGTCAAAGCCCCAGCCTGCCATGAGAGGTAGTGTAATTCCTTCCTGACCTCAACCCTTGTGGTTTATGCCTGGAGCACAGGAACGGATGGTCCATGTGATTCTGTTTTCACTAGTCTAACTGCAGATGGTACTTGCCTTGCTGAAGAATAATTGACCACAATGGGTGGGATGTGTTGAAAGCCAAAGGTTAGCATGGCTAAAAAGTGTCAAATTCAATTACCTGGGACAGAAAGAACTCTTGCTAAAGGAGGAAAAGGTGAGCTCCTTACGAGAGCCACGGCTGGCAGTTTTCTGCTTTCTCTCAGTTCTGTCCTTTTGGGTTTCATTGCTTTCAGGTGGTGTAATTTGACAAGTGGCTTCTGGGAAAGCAAACCTGCATTACTTGGAGAGACTTCAGGATGAAGTTGTCTAATATTTTTCACTGTTGGGAGCAGTCTGACCTATCTGTTGCAGATGCAGCCTCCAACTCAGGAAGTTCTCAAAATGCCTGTCTGCCCCACACTATCCAGAAACTGACGGGAAAAGATCACGGTACTTACTTTCCCACCAGCTCCTGCCTGATGGCTGTGTAGGATCTGGCCCAATTCTTACAAAGCCCATGACAGGGGCGATGTACCCATTTCTGAGAAGCAGCTCTGGATTAATGGGACACCTGGTTTCCTCAAGGGGTAGGCTGGGTGCAGAATGAGCACGCAGTGGGGAAGTTGAATGATGAATGTTTGTGACACAACATTTGAGTTTTGTAGAGAACAGTTTCCACTGCTTCTCTCCTGGAACTTCGGAGGGTGTTTGAGACACAGAAATACATCACACACACTGGTACAGGCTGCCCACGGCTCCCAGTCTAGTTCTTAGGGTGACAAACACTAAAAGAGGAAAAAGGAAGTGTTTTAGGAACTGACCAAGGAAATGAAGGAATAAAAGGGGAGGAAAAAAAAACCCCACAGATAGGAAAACACACTCCAAGCAAACTTCACACAGTATCACAGTATTACCAAGGTTGGAAGGGACCTCATAGATCATCAAGTCCAACCCGTTACCACAACTTGAGAGGACTGTACCAGGCATCGTCTAAGCCAAATTCAGCCTGTGCTGGTTCACTAAGGATTTGTATGGCACAATAACAGCACCTGTAATCAATCCATCTCACCATAAAATTCATCCCAAATGCTGCAAAGTTCCTTGTGTCATTTCCTCTGAGATCTCTTATCTGTCACTTCATCATTCCCCTACTCATAGAGGAACAGGGTCCCCCTTCAAATCCATTAGCCATGTGGTAAGGGTGCCTTGGCTGCATCTGTGCTGTGGCATTTTTGTATGTATTGGCTGATGTGAAGGGACTGTATTTCTGTTTCTTCAGCTACATGAACCATACCCAGAATCAAATGCTCCATCAAAATCCTAAATTCACTCTGAACCATACCCAGAATCAAATGCTCCATCAAAATCCTAAATTCACTCTGAGCCATTAGGAAATTTCTGTGGTGGTCTTGTTTCAGCTCAAGAAGCAGATTTGATTGAAACAAAGACAGCAACTTCAGCATTGTGGGGAGAATGTCTCCAAAACAGCAGCACACTTTTTATTTCCCTATTTTGTTTTTATTTCAAAATTCAAGGGTCTTTCTCCTTCCTTCCCCCGTCACACAGGAGAAGCTCACAAGGTCTGCAGAGACGCAGCCCACTGGAAACCACTGCAGCCCTCCTGGTTACAAAACAACAATAACAATAAAAATAAAATATATTAAAATAAACCCTGCAATGGATGTGGCTAACCAGGCATTGGAACCTGAGGTTGTGCTTGAGTGAGCCATCACAGGAAAAAGACCCCCAGCTACTGAGTGTACTAAACAGTTCCATACCCACTCCGCCTTTCTCCAGCATCCTTCTCCCACATCCCCATTCACAAAACAGGAGTAGCAGATCATTAGCCCAGAGTTGGTTTTTTTGTACTGGGGTTTTCTTGCAAAGCCCTAGCCCACAGTGTTCAGAAGGTCTCTGCAGTGTTGTGGTTACTCCACTCACAGCCATCTGTGGCTGGAGCAGAGCTGTGTGTACACACAGATGGTCCATGCGTTCCCGTCCTGGCTGTGACAACGTTCGTATGTCCTGGCTCTAGATGATGTTCATATAACACTGATTTCAGGCCAGAAGCGAGGTCTGTCTGAACACCTAAAGGATGCCCTGGGTGTGGACAAGCATTGTCTAAACCATCAAAGGGCCATCCCAGTGACTCCTTGCCTGGACAGGTAAATCCACTACAAGAAATTATGTCCCCAGCTAGGATCCAGATACAAGCACTCTGTGTTGTGGAGCAGCAACTCCTTTACTCCAATTAAATTGTGGATAATTGAAGTGTAATTATGGGTAGCTGAAAGCACTCAGATGTCTGAAGAAAGTCACTTTACTCTCCAGGCTGAAGTCTCAGCTTAAGAAGGTGCTGGACAGCCTCATCTCCTGCAGACTCACTGCACAAGTGAATCCTACTTAGAAGGAACAAATCCCACAGAACAAGACCAAAGAAAGTTAGTAAAATAAACAGATGGGGTCTGTTTGTGCATCTGTATATACATAGATGCCATATATACATGGTCAAGATCTCAGATGGAAGACAGATTGGGGTTTTATTAGAGTCAGTCATGTGTGTGAGGAGAAAATTTGGTTCTACCAGCAGCCATGCTACTGGCATGACACCGTCACAGTATCACCCATTGCTCCATACCACTTGGGTTTCATGAGCTTCTGCATCATTTCCTTTGATGTGGAACATCTGCAGTTCTCTTGGTGGGAATTCAGTACTCCAGACTCCCCTGGCTTTAACTTTTATTGCCAGGGACAGCAAAAGCACTGATCCTTCCACAGTGAGGAAATGCATCTTGAAACTCAGTGCAGCTCCCCCAGCACACAAGAGACCCTCTCAGAACCTTTCAGCGCTACAGACAAGCACATCTCTATCAAGTCCATCTTCTCACGCAAGGGCCTGCAGCTCCCGTGGTGGCTTGTTTCAGTTACAGACCTCCAGCCAAACCCACTGTTACCCATACCATTCTATACTGGGATACAGACTGTAGCAGCAGCCTTTCCCTCTCCAGCCATGATGGATTTCATTAGAGTCCCTCCATTGGCCATGGGTTCTGTAAGTCCCTCTGAATTATATAAAAGAGATGTTTCACCAGACAGTAAGTGAAAGTGAATCAGATTTGGAGAGGAAAACGCATTCTTCAGGAATAGAGTAAAACATACATTGACTGGGGATTTCGATTGTAAGGGGAACTATTGTGCCTCAGGTTGGACGCCTTGCGAACGCTTAGTACAGCCTACAGGACGTTGGCTACACATCATAAACCTCCGTGCTTCTAACAAACAGTGCGTGCACGTGTGCAACCACGTCAATAACTCCGTGCCTAGCTGCACACACTCCTAGGAGTCTTCAGAACAATAGGTTGAACCAGATGGTGGTGCAGCCCCCAGGAGAACCTAATGCAGTAATGCTGAATTTCTGGCAGAAGCAGCACAGTTCTAAGAGAAGAATAAATCTCTTACGTTTAGGCTTGATGCCTAGGCATTAACTTTCCTTTTTTTAAGTGAATAGATTAAGTAATATTTATTTTGTGAGGTAATCTTCTTGTTTCCTCTCACAAGCCTAGGTCTAGGACTGCTATGATCATTACTTTCCTCCTCACTGCCTTCTCCAGCACGTCACTCTCCTTCATTCAGAGGCCCTGGACCTGGTGGTGGTGCAATCACCTGTAACATCTGCACTGTTTGGCCTCGCAAAAACTGAGGTTGTCCATCCCAGCATTCGATGTCTTCTTTGCTAACTCCCTTGATTGCTTCCGAGAAGAAACTCTGCTCCCTGCCCACCCAGCTTCAGATAATGGAATATCTGGGGAACACGACATTCTGCACAGGGTTGGGCTGCTGTACCTTCAGCTTGTTTATGCCTTCCCTTTGATCACGTGTATGAGGGGCGAGAGCCCAGTTTGCAGCACCTGAGCTGCAGCGAGGTTGCACAACGCACAGACACTGTGCTGTGGCTGGTTCCCACTTCCTAGTCTCTGAGACATTCCGAGAGAGATGGATTTTATTAAAGCCTATTTTATGTAATTTCCTGCTCAAATCTACTCGATGAACTTTGTCATTCTAAGAAAAGAAGTACAAGTAACATGCTGCAGGGAGCTTTCACAAAGACCATCTCCTGATCTAAGCTTTTATGTAGTTTCTACTAAACACGAAGCAATTTTACGCTTCCGTGTCTCCTGTCTAGACTACATTTGAGAACCTGTGAACATGGATCTATTTACAGACTTTTATTTAATTATTAGCACTTTAGAAATTTTTAAATTACTTTAGGGCATTCACTGAGGTGTGGGAAAAGTAAAAATCATTTAAAACATTTTATCACAAGAATTTATTATCACATTTATTTTCAGAATAAATTGTTTTACATTTTTATTTCTCAGGCTGGCACATCTGAATAGCTCAATTCTGTTGAGTTTGTCAGAAGTCAAGGAAAATCTTGTGCTCTGAAAACCATGTTTGAATTAAAGCTCTTCTTGGCTAATTTCACCCAGAACATGAAAAAACTTTTCCTTTGGAGTTCCCCCTTAAACTATTTGATTTTCAGCACTGTTAGCAACCCAACGAGAGATTATTTGCCTTAGTTCCTGCTAATTCAACTCTTGGGAATCATGAGCTGATCGATCATGCTCTTGTTCTAGATCTGGGACTACTACTAATTTTCTCCAAAACCTCAACGATCCCAGAAAAAAACCCTGTTAATTAGAAGCCCTGTTTATATTGTAAATGTAAAGAATTTCCAAGAAAGCAAAGCACTGTTTCTGAAACCAAGCACTGTATCTGCCATCACCTCTGTCTGTGCAGTGAGCTAGACTCAGAGATGTTAGACAACCTCAGCATCTGTTTCACAGTCTCCAAGCTAAATTAAATGAAAAATGCACTTGCTTTTTTTTTTTTCACTCTCTCCTGCATGTCTGCAGCCAGGCTCTGGGATCAGCTGCAATGGCTTTGCAATGGCCTTGAAGGCTTTGATTGTTAAAAGTATTAACAATCACACCAAGTGCCGGTGGATCACAAGCCAGCAAGAGACGTAATGCAATGAAGGTGCTGCGCATCTATTGAAACTGCTCTTTCCCCCAAAGTATTTTATGAAGCATATCCTATGACATAATTGGTGAGGTAATAATAAAACAGGTTCTGGACAGTGTTTTACACAACAAGATGTGTTTTCTAGTGATGGATGCCCTACCGAGGGCAATTGAGAGGATCACCGGGATGTGGTACCACTGCACTCTCCCCAGTCTGACTTTATAAGGACCGGAGTGATATTCTACAAGGTTTTAGTGATCCCTTGTGCAGGGATCAAACTGAACCCTGTAAATATCCCTTCTGGTGCAGCTCAGTGCTCCAGCATGTAATCAGGAAAATTAATGCTTCACTCTTTGATACAGAGCTACTGGGAGGTATTTCAGCAATGGTAAAGTTTGGAAACACATGTGCCCTAGTAGACTCTCTGTGGCCCTGTTGAACGGCCACAAAGCTGCTGAATTTCACATCATGTTATTTGCAAACATGGAAAAGGGGTCTCCTGCCAACCTTCCCAGTGTTCCCTGTAAAACATGTCTGATTTTCACTTAAGGCACTGCAGCCTGCTGCTGACTACAATCAACACCTCCGCCACAGCGCAAGGGAGCTTCACGTAAACGTGCATCAAGCCCCCAGGCTTTGCTGAACCCAACCAAGAAGGCATCTGTCCTTCCAGACGTGGTATTGTCATAATTTCCTTCCCAGCCTAGACTCACTCCAGCCCCACCAAACAGCACAAGACCTTTAGCATCTAAATCCAATGCAACTTCTCAATCAAAATAGGTAGGTCTCTAGTTCTTCATCCCTGGAACCTCCAGAGTGTTGTCCCATGCCTTTTCCCAGTGCTATATATATTGAAACACCTAAAGACATCTACACAAAAAGAAAATGGAGAAAGGGAAGTTCACGATGCCATCAAGGTCTAGGATGCCAGTTCAGATTGCTTTCCCAGTATTGTGTACATCACCAGTAAGTCCCGATGATGCCTATAGCCAGGGAAATTATTGCCAGCATTTGAGAAGAAGGGATACAGATGGGCCACCTCTCTGTACCTCCTCCTGGTACTGCTCATCTTCTACTTGGGACATCCCTCAGCCACTGATGGTACCTACTGTTGGCCAAGTGTATGTCCAGTGTCCTCAG
This sequence comes from Phoeniculus purpureus, assembly GCA_028565055.1. NCBI lineage: Eukaryota > Metazoa > Chordata > Aves > Bucerotiformes > Phoeniculidae > Phoeniculus > Phoeniculus purpureus. The sequence continues at coordinate 20,396 of JAOXOE010041233.1, read as the reverse complement.
GACTAGCGGAAATCAGGCTGGAAAGTGATGCTAGCCAACAGAGGAGCCAAGCCTCCTCTGAATTTTATTTCAATTGTATATTGGAAGTACAAAGTGCTTTAAACACAGATTCTCCACTGAGCTTTCACTCTCCTATAATGTAGTCACATGAAGTGCACTTTTTCACAGACAATCTAGTACCATTGACCAAGCTCTCTGTCTCAGTCTGCCTCCGAACCAAGCGCAGTTCACAGTGCCTGCGCACACTTCAGGTTTTGTTTAGCCCCTTCACATCTGCTCGCTCAAAAATAGCTTTGGCACAGACTTCCTCAACAGCAAATCTACTTACACTTAAGAAAACACGCTGTTTGTTGTTATGGTGCATTACAAGTACAATTCAGAAATATTCACAGGGATAAAAGAGAACGATTCCGTTCTGGTTTTCTGGCATCCAGCCTCTCCCTTTTATTTTTCTTTCAGCCACAACATTTTCCTAAGCAGTTTTATCTTGATGGAAAACCATCCATACACACACACACACACACACACACACAGAGCGCCTGCACTCTGCAGACTGGCCAAGCCAGCTAACAACTGCAGCATCTTTCTGAGAAGATTTTTTTTCACTTTAGCCCCTGCACAAAAAGCATACATCAGCAAACAGAGGAAGTTAACATCAAGGAGTAAAACAAGAAAGGCCAGACAAACTCTGCAGTAATTTTCTTTCGACGTTTATGCCTTAATAGATTCCAGAGCCTCATAATTTCTAGGCAGCCTGAAATGGCCATTTGACAGATTTTCACCCTGATGAAAAAGTCATATACTTCAGAGAAAAAATGCAGAATGAAATCAAACAACCTCCCCCACACACAACAAAGTGCCCCTGAAGCAAGCAAAATAAAGTCTGGATACACCAAATCCAATTCACAGCCACATACGGCTCTCCCCAAGCTACAGGGTTGTTAAGTGAATAGGAAACTCTGGGCAGGAGCTTGGACTCTCTGCTCTTAATAGCATTAATTCCCTGACACCCTGAGACTCAGAGGTGAGAGGCTCACAGGGCTGCCCCTGCACCACATCTGTTCCTGTACAGGTACAAAGGCATCAGCTGGTTTGTGCGGGTCCCAAACTGACAGCACACACCAGCACGCTGGCAGTGTCTAGGAGTGGGGGCATCTGCAGGATGTATTCGTGCCCACACGTCAAGTCACACATAAACTTCTGTGCTTTGGGGTGTGTGCCACGTCTCATCATCCACATTCCTGCTGTACTCACACATTCTTTTAATCTGAGGGTGGTGGATCACTGGAACAGGTTGCCTAGAGAGATGGTTGAGGGCCCATTCCTGGAGATATCAGGCTTGACTGGGCTCTGGGCAACCTGGTCTAGTGAGTGATGTCCTTGCTTGTAGCAGGGGGATTGGAACAAAATGATTAGGCTGCACTTGCTACTTGACAGGGAAAACTTGTACCTGTGTAAATCAGCACTAACCAGCTCACAACTGGAGAGGTATTGAGCCCAGAGCCTGGAAGTGGAGATTTCCACGTTCTCAGGTTTTCAGATCAAAACTCAGCTTCCTCTGCTTAAGGCAGGTTTGTCTCTACAGAAGGCAGACGTGATGCCAGCTCTCTCAAGACAGTTTCTCTCTGGATCCCCATCCATTTCTGTTGCAGTCTGTTTGGTGACTTAAATGATTTCTTAATGAGTATAAACCTCCCCATTTTGGTCCTCTTCCCTTCTCCCTTGCTCCATGCTCCCCATTGGCAGAGCAGCTCAGTTACAGGACTGGCACAGAGAAACGCAAAGGCACTACTGACTTTTAAGCACTTCAGCAGTGGCTGGCACTGGTGCCCTCTGGATAAGTACTGGGGCAGAGTGCCTGTCCCCTGCCAAACAACGAGCAATCATCAGATCACAGAATGTGTTGGGTTGGAATGATTTCTTTGGATGTCAGGGAGGCATTTTGCATTAATCCTGACTATGCCACATCTGCACTCTGGATTAAGAGAGGATTTTATTTTCCAGAGCTGTCAATCTGGTATTTTTCCGTGCTCAATAAATTCACTTTTTTCTATTAAAAAAAAAAATTAACAAAGAAAGACGATGGCAAACTACAAGCCCTGAAATTTCTGGCTGCTTTTCCTTTCTTAGTGAGGGATAAAGACATACTGCTACAGCTTCATTCAGCAAAGTCTTATGGAAATCTCATTTTGATACTAAAATGATGTTTCCAAATGTATGTTTTGCTCACTGAAGAATTCACCCTCATTTATCTCCCCTATTGGACAGAAAAGGAACAATAAATTATTCCACACCAGAAAGCAAATAGCCAGTGACAACAAAAAAATAAGAGGAGCAGATTGCCACTTGCTTTTCACTTATCTGTCTAAACATTTCAAAATATCCTCTTAGTACGTGAAATATGTCTGGCTCAGCTTTGGTTGGGGGCCTGTGGTGGAGGCATCTCCACAGAAATAATAATGAGAGATGGCAGCTATAGCTGTACAGCCACAAATCTTCCTTCTTGTAGTTTCACTGAAGAGATGTGGGTTTCTCCTATCACAACCCTTGATAACAGAGTGGTATTAGGTGACCCATTCTGTTTTTCAAGTGTCAAGTTACAGTTGGAGTTGTCTTTCCTTTGGATGAACCAAGGATCGAAATAAAACTCCAAGAAGTACTTCAAAACCCCATTCAAAGTTATTGGATAAAAAGCTGTTGCAGGCTATGGGCCACATGGAGGTGCAGAAGGTGGTGCAAGCACCCATGCTGCCTGGTTTGCAAATGTATTTTGAGCAAACAACCACAGAGGATGCTCTTCATGTCAGTGCACTGGTTGACATATCCTGTGAAGGGGTATGATGGGGTTTGGCAGAGTAGATGAAAAAAGACACCAGCAGAAAGGAAATCAGGACAGCGGATTTGTAATGGAGACTGGCAGGTTCCAGGGAGTCAGTTTTTAATGACATAATTTTAAGGAAATTCCACACCGGATATCATCAGATCACAGAAACGCTGGTTGGAAACGATCTTGAGGTCTTCAGTCCAACCTTCCACTCATAGCAAGACTACTGCTGACAGCAGGTCAGGTCAGAGAATGCTTTGTCTAGCCAAGTTTTGAAAGCCTCCAAGAACAGAGATACCATGACAGCCTGGGTAACCAGGACTGCTTCCAGTGCTACTCCACCCTCTTCACTAAAAATGTTTCCTCGTGTTGAGTTTAAACCTCCCCAAGCTGTAATTTGTTATTGCTCACTTGCTTGGGTCTTCCATCGCGTGGCATTCCTTGGAGTTGGACATCTTTGTAACTGCCCTTCAAAGAGCTACAGGAACTGACGTAAACACCCCTGAACCTCCTCTTCACCTGTCTGAACCAGGCTGCACCCCTCACCCCTATCCAAAAACTGTGCTCAAGACTCTGAACATCTTATTTGCAAATGCAGATGGCTCTGAACAGTGCCTCAGTCTCCCAGATGTAGCTTGGTATGGCCACACTGGTCTTTTCTTCAAATCAAGCAAATTCAACCAAGCTTCTCTTTCAACCAAGCTAATTCTATGGATCAGGTACCCTCCTACAGCAATGGGCCCTTCATTACTCTTTAGTCTAGTCATGCTGTCCCTGAATACTCCTAGGGCTTGGAGCAGAGAGACTGAACAGACTCTTAACAATCCTCACCCCAGCATATATCTGCACTCTATCTCATCATTGCTTCCATTGCTCATCTAAGATAAGTATCACTAAAATAAACATTTATTCAAGAAAAAGGTCTGAAACACTTTGGCTTTTTGGCTTTGTTCTGTGTTTGGTTTTTAATTCACTGAATCCTTTTGATATTAAGCAGAAACAGCAGCTTACTGGTGATCGCAGAGGGAACGTGCCACCCTCAAACACTGGCTGACTCAAAACTTGCTTTGCAAACATCATTCTTCTGGCATCCTGGATTCTCCCTGACAATCCGCCACACAACAGCCAATACCCCACACAACAATCATGCCTGAGCTTGATTAGCTGGTTAGATAAGGCAAAGTGATGGCTCTAGGCCAGGGAGAGGTCACACGTGCTGGCAAAGCCAACAGAAGAGATTTCACGAGAAAAGAGCAGCAGAAAGTGTTCTTCTTTTGGAACAGCACAAGTGTGCACTGCAAACACGGGCTAAGGCTCCTCCTTAAAGCTGCATAATGATTTGGGTAACAATTCTATTTAGGATTGAAATATCTGATTGTGACTTCTCCTGTCAGTGGGAGAACTGAGCAATGAATGGGAAGAAAGGAGTGCGGGGTCCTGGTCTGGAGCGAATTTTTGCAAGTGACCCCCTTTGGTTACTCCTAGCAGCAGCTAGAGCTTCATGCTCTTCAGAGGACATCCCTGACCATGCACACATATTGCATCCTGTACAGAGAGTCCTGATCTCGCTGCAGAACCTGATACCGCTGTTAATTAAAGTAATTCTTAGGAAATGCTTAGGCAGTACTTTCACCCTATTTGTCAGTGCTGAAGAGCAGTCCATGTTCTTTCCTCCTCCATTTGAGACTAACAGGGCTTTTTTGGGTGAAAAACGAAAGTACTGCATTCGTTATTATTTCCTATTATGCTTGTGATTGCTCTAATTAAAGTTCTGGTTTTGTTTCACAACGATATTCTGAATGACCTTCAAGTCCAAGTAATTAATCTGAGTCTGCAATGCACTAAGAATATCCTAGTTAGCAGCACAGGGATCAAGGGACGTGGGACTGTTTTTATCCAATTTCAGCTATCTGATAGCTAGCTGCCTCATCATTCCATCACACCGAGCCAAGACAGACAGGAGCGTCCGGAGAAAGGTGGCCTGAGCTGGCAGCCTGAGCCAGATGGGCTCAACTGCCCTCTGACTGCACGTGTGCTGTCCTCTGATAAAAGCCCGAGCTTAAATGATGAGACACCAAATGCTGAGACTGTTGATACGGGATGAGATGAGCACCACCACATCGGTCTGGTCCAAAGCCTAATGAAATAATTGAGGAAATTCCTACCGAACGCCAGGAATCAGGTTTCACCCAGAAGTACTAACTAGCACTCAAAACCGTCTCTGCTCTGCTCCAAAGCCCACTGGAGTCGACAGCGTCTCGCTAACCAGCGGAAACAGGCACTGGCTTTGCTGGCATATCAACAACATACTAGTACAATATCCCTTACATTAAACATGTCTGGGTTGGTTTGCTCCCAACTCAAGATACGGTGAACAAAACAGCTTTGCCCTTTAGAAAACGAACCCAAAGTCCTACAGCCTGAGCAGCGCCTGGCTCTTCTTTTTCCTCTGCTCTGTTACCAAATAACCACTGCCAATCCTGCAGAATGGAATTTATTTGGAAGACAATTGCTCCAAATCAAGTTAATTCTTCCCACTCTCTTTACTTACAAATGCATATGCTTAAAAGCAGTTTGGATTTCACCAGTGATGGAGAGCCACTGGGAAGTGAGGACTCTCTTCTGCTCTAGTGTTACAGAGCGAATGTGACTTATTCCTTTACCACAATTTTTTATTTTAATGGAATACTGTTTTTTTTTAGTGAGACATCTTTTTCTTCTAATCAACAGGTAATAAAGAGAAAACCGCAGTTTTTAATGTGTAGGACTGCTTGATTTAAACAATAAGGCTGTTTTCCTAGGTCTTATATTCAGGAAATAGTCATTGGGAAAATGACAGTAGCTAAACAAGTGAGTTCTAGAAGCCGTAGCTGAGCGGAAGACGAGCTGATTGCTCTTCCTACTGCCTAAAACCAAGCGTGAAACATCACTCTTGTTACGCTGCTTTCCCAGTCCCCATGTTTAACCCTACACACACACGGTCCAATGTTCAGAAAAAAATGGGCTTTCACAACTTAAGTGATTATGGGCTGTCAGCCACGCTGCCACAGTGGACTGCAGGTATGCTCTCAGCACAACTGGGAAGCAGGTTGTACTGGTGTCTGATAATTTCTGGTGGTCAGACCTTCCTGGCGGTAACTTGGGTAGCACAGCTCAGCATTTTGGTGGCTGTTGGATCCATTTTTAACTGTGTGCATGGGCTCCTACAAAGCGGCAAGCTTCAGGACATATTCCAGTTACCATGACTGCTTCCAGCAGTCAAATACCAGTACAGCAACACAAACCTGCTGAGATCCTCCTGATGACCAGGAGTCAGGATGGTTTGGTGATGGATGAGAGCTGACCAACAAGCTTGAGTTTTTGCAGCTCCAGTCGCCGCATCCAGCAGCAAAACGTGCAAAGAAAACTGCCACCTCTCCCACACAGAGGGACATGGGGGAATTTAATTGCTGTTACTGGTTGATCAAAGGCTCTCAGCGATACTGACTCAGTGCCGAGTGAAGTCAATGGGAAGCCCTCCCATAGACTTCCGTGGGCTGTGGATGAGACACTATATTCATAGACTATTATTATTATAACTCATTTATATGAATGCCATGTGTGCTAAAACAATACAAAAGAGCAGAGCATTCAGAAAAATAAATAAATCATAATTACATCTTTTCCAAGTAACACGGCACAAATTTCTGCTAATCCGAAAAACTGTCGGTCCAGATGTCCGCTCTCTCTCTCCCTCTCCCTTTTGGGGTGTGTTTTTGCACCCCAAAAATACAGTATTTGGGGTGCAACTAGAGGGAAATTATTGTTTTATTCACTGTCCCTCTCCACAAATGTATTTTTTCTCAGTGTTTTTTTTCTTTCTTGAATCACTGGGATAATTTAATAAAGACAGCAAAGAAGCCAGATGTTTCTATTGTAAAGACAAGCTCAGTACCTGTAAGTCACGGTGAGGTCTTAATAAACATGGAGTGCCTATTCTTTAAAACATTCCAGAGTTTTGTACTCAATTTTCATTTCAAAATCTGCCAGAGCTCTTCAAAGATTTTGTTTCTTTTCAACATCATAATGTTCCTATCAAAGCAGGAACTCATCAAATCCATTCAGTAACAAAGCTACTAATCCTAACCTTTTCTTCCAAGACTTTTTTTTTCCATGTAATTTCATAGCACCAGGATGTCCTGCCACAGTTTAAGAAAGCAAGCCAAAGAATTCCACGGGATATAGCTTTCTCTAAGTATGCTTTACCCTGGCTTGCCAGTGACAGAGAGAGATCAATTGATTTCTAGCCATTGAAAAATAAAATCAAATTAAAAACAAAAAAAGAAACCAGAAATAACACATAACTCTAAAACCAGTCACCTTTTAGGGATCCATAAGAACTTTGCCAGACCAACATATTCATAGAATAGCAAAAACACATGGAACTTTAGTACAATAAAGATGAATAAATAGCAGCTTCATGACAGATACTGGTGAATGGCTTGAACCTTCCCCTGCATTGCTGGCCAACCAGTGGATACTGAGAATATTTTGGTGTCTGCACTGCTCTGGATGTGTATTGCCCAAATAAAGAAACCACTTGCTGCTTCCAAATCAAGTCAAGTTTCCTAGAGCAAATACCTTATTGCACATCCTTGCACAGAAGATGAAAGTTATCAAAGACAGAAAGCCCTCACAAGATTTAGCTTTGCACACCTGTGCCTCACACGTGCTCTACAAGCCAGCCTCAAGCTGAGTGCTGCCCAGGACACCACCACCAGCTTTAGGTTTCTGTCATTGAAATAAAAACCAGCCCTATACCACCACTCTCAGCAAATCCTGAATGACACCCTGCACTCACCCTTAATCAGTAAGGCACCAGTAACTGATGTCAGACAACTTAGTTTCCCCACCACCCTTCAGGGAGACATCCTGGTCCTTCAGGTCCTCCCCCAGTCTCTCCTACACCCCCTGTCCTTAGGGCTGTGAGCCATTTTGTCATAAAACTCCCCTTCACCTGGAAAAAAGCTGGCAAGAGATCTGTCTGCCAGGACACCAAGAGCACTGCAGGGGCAAAGTCTGCTTCCCTGACCCTTTTTGGAATGTGCTCGTGCCCTCCATGGATGCTCAGCCAAGAGGCCTTTGGGGTGATGTCTGTCCTTCTCATTCACAAATGCTTCCGTGCATTTGTGATGGAGGCTGCTGCGCTACAAAACTAATTTACAATTCACTCTTCTCTTGTTCATCACATTTCTGTTGTCCAATCTAAAGCTAGAGTTGACATCAGATGGTTCAAGTAACTAATCACAAACTAATGAATAATGAAAAGTCTGTGCTAGCAGTTCATAAATCAACCTGCGGTGTGTCCTGCGTTCCCATTAGTTGCTCTCTGAACAGTTATGAGAATTAACGTCGTTACAAAACAGTGTTTTTTGCAATTAATAACATGACCAGTTTAAGACAACCATCGTGTCTGGTCATTCATTACATCAAATACGTTCATTTGGAAAGCAGAAATCCAAACCCACTTCATAATTTGCAATACAGCAGAGAGGAGTTAGTGGTTATCCATCCAAACAAAACAATTCCTTTGAGCAAGAGAGGGGATTTATTAGGAAGGAGGGCTTGGACAGCTCTCATGCATTGATAACATATATTAGCCTCGTGTTTCCTAAATACACAAAGTGAAAAAAGATGATCACACTAAAAGAAAAGACAGCAGTAAATCTCAGAAAGGAGGGTATCTGCTTTTCAAAGACACATCCCGGGTATTTGAGGATTTTGTGAACTCAGCCCATCAGCTGTATAACACCTGATTATGGACAAGGCAGGTTTTACAGGACCGCTGCCTAACTGCACATGTCAGTACCTTCTTTAATTCTTTTTTTGATGTAGATTAAAAAAAACAAATCTCTAAGCGTACTGCAATGATATTAAGTGCATTTGAACAGTAAAAGAGGAATGTTTAGTGCCTGCCTGGGCAGCCGACCGTCGCATCTTCAAAAGGGAACTCACAAAAAAGTTGAGCAAAAAGCAGTAAGAAAATCCTACCAGAGAGTGATAAATGCCTGGTATTTCAACTTGCTTCTCTCTGAAAGGTGACTGAACACCGCAAGATAAAAGGAAGAGGGGACCAGTTGCAAAGAAATACTGCATGAGAGAACTGGAAAATCTTTTCTAGACCTATCTGAGAAATGCTGCACGTCCGATAAGATAAACTGGCAAAGAGCCTGCACACATTAGCATCCTGCATATTGTTGTGTTTCCTCAAAACAGGTATCATCAGTTCCAAGGAATCAAGGAAAATACTTCTGGGGGGGAAAAAATGTTTGTTCCGTCAGTGTTATGAACTTTTAAAACCCAAACGTGTGAAGTGACCGCGCTAGAAAGAGGCTGTTCAATAACTCTTCCCTATCAGCTCTTCAGCGCATCATCCTTCTGTACTTGCAGATTGCCAAACACATTATCACAGCAGATCAGGTTGGAAGAGACCATCAGCACCTCGTGAGCTTGGTAGTAACACCCCAGATTTTAGACATGTGGGTGATGCTCTTCCCTACTTGGTGTAATTTTTACAGGCATGGTAACCTCCCCTCCTCTTCTTTCAATTACACACCTTCCTCTAGACCTCCACCTCTGGTGAAGTCCAGAGGACATTTTGCCCTTTATCTGACTGAGACTAGATCTGGCTTCAGCTTGGCAAAGGAAACCCTCTGAGCACACACAAAAAATGTACATCTGGGAGGAATCCTGTGATTTTTTTCTTATAAAAGAAAATTCTGCAGCACACAGGAGAGGAAATAATCTGCTCATGGGTGGTTTCCTCCTCCAAAGCAACTCATACCCTTGCAGCTGAGACAACACATACGGCAGCATTGGAGTGAAGTTACCCCAGATCCTTCAAATGGGCATTCAGAGCACTAAGAGAGCTGGAGCTAAAGATGGTTTTTGAAGGTGTATCTGCTGAAGGTAGCAGAATTCAGTATCCTTCCTCATGAGCTGAAGCTGCTTTTCTCAATGGGATGTGCTACTGCTTGCTCTCTGCTTAGAGAAGTGATAAGTCTGCTTCTCAGTAGGCTATGTGACGTGTTTTCATTCTCTGTGGTTTCCTCACAGAAACCAGACACAAAGCCAGTGATGGATAACCCCCCACACCAAAAGGACATTTCAGCAGCCTACGCAGCGATGCCATGCAGACAGGAGGACACTCAGCCCGTGTAGTCAAACACAGTGCTGAAGATTGATCTCTTCTGGAATTCCTGCCTGATTCACTGGCCATTAAGTTATGCAAACATGCTAATTTGCAACACAGAATAAAGCAACTGCCTCCTGCCTTTCCAGGAATGTTTAATTTGGGGCCCAGCAGGGAGAAGACTTTCTGTTAACGTGAACATGTTGTTAGTTTTAGCAACAGGGAATGTAAACTACAATGGAAAAAGTAATGAACGAGTATTGAGAAGGAAGCTCAAGGTTAAAAATGGTGTCCTTCAATAAATCACAATGTCTCTGAGGGGTTAGCAATGCTGGCACATGGACTTCAACAGTTATTTTACTGTGCCAGGAGGATTATTTGTGATCCCCTGTGCCCTGAGACCAGATCTCCTAAGTAAGCAGGAGCTCTTACTGAACAGGAATTTGGCATTGAAACATCTTGGAAGACCAGAGTCTCTGCTTGCAACTGGCTATGGCATCGTACCTATTGGCAGGAAATGTACAAAGCCAGGTGGAAAACAATACCTGTTCAGAAGATCTGATGATTTAAATAAAGAGTGGATGAAAGGAAGTGTTTGCCCTTCCTTGGGGCTGCACTCAGACCACTGAAGGTGAGCCAAGATGATACAGGAATTTCCAAAGGTCATATGAGAAGTCTGTAGCAGACCTTGGAAAAACAAGATGTTGCTAAACTATTTTCCTTACACTCATTCCTTTCCCTGGCTCAATGTCTTTAGTACTCTGGCTGCTTATAAGGGACTTGTCCCTAAAAGCAGTGGCCACAGCCCATGATCACAGCTCCTATCCTGGTATCAGATTTGAGCCTCTGGGAGGAACAGTAGCAGAAGTAACCAAGAAAGAGGAGGGAAACAACAGTCCTACCATGACATGCATCACACCTTCAACTTTCAGTGAGTATGACTCACTCTCTACATCCCGTGCTTCTCAAATCTAGAGTGCCATGAACTCTTCAGTCATCCAATAATTTGATGATGTGTCTCCAGTGCCCCCAACACCTTTACACTTCCCACAACCGATCTGTGACAATGGGTTTATCCATCCCACTCTCCAGATTAGCACCCCAGTTTTTTTCTCCATCTGCAGAGGCCAAGTGCTGATCCCTGCCTGAGAGGACAGCCTTGGTCGAACAGGACTCTTTGCCCCCACTCAGCAGCACGCTGCCAGCACAGCCCACAGCACTCTGCTTACACAACACAACAGAGGGTTCTCCCTTCTTCCAAAAATTGTCAAGTGCTTTCTGCTAGATCAAAGGAGAAGCAAATTAGTCAATCACACCACTGATGCAGCAGCGGCACGTCAGCTTCCCAGAAAGGCCACGTACACATTGCCAGCTAACCACAGGTGTAACCTACTTCTGCGAGCAGAGCTATCCATCATCTGTGACATAAACTATCAAGCTGAGGCAAAGAGGCCCCTCTTGCCCAGCTCTGGAGTCTCTGGAGCAGGAAAGGCACGATAGATGCGATGCTCCAACAGCACATTTGTTAGCTCAGTGCTGGGTCACGGAGAGCAGAGCGGAGCACAGAGCTGTCTCTGGCAGGTGCCCAGCACGGTTCAGATACCCTGGGCTGCAGCAACATGAGCAACATGGCAATCCCTGAGCTCAATGTTAGCGCACACACACCCTGTGCTGGGCAACCTTCCTGAACACTGCTTGGCATCCTTGCCCTCTTTCCCACTGTATCTGGACTGCTGGTTTTACTGGGGGTGATGACAACCATGCTGTCATCTGGGGCAGCTGCCTGAGGTAGCATTGCAGCTGGTGAGCCCCAGCACTACCGCTGCTGCTCAGGCCCCATGACCACAGATCAGCAAGAGTGAGAATTCCACACGCCTGTGTCCACCTCTCCAGCCAAATACACCTTCCCTCCTCTCCCCTTGTCGGTTCCTAAAGCTTCCAGGGTTGATGGGTTGTTTTTTGGTTAAACTTTCTGAACACAGAAATGCAGTGATGTGAGGAGCAGGAAAATCTTCTGGTTTGATGTTCAGCTAGATGTGCAAAGTGGGTGAGAAGGAACTTAACCACGGTGGGTTTTGAGACTATGGAGAACAGCCTAAACTGCTTGCTGACCCTGACTTACACATAAGTGGTGCGAGGATCTCCACAGGGATAAACCTCCTCTGTAGCTACATCACCAACCAATTTGGCATCTTCTTTCCCCAACCACTTGTGTATCAAAGACACAGTAACAAAACAGACCTTTTTTTAATAAACAGACCCAACTCCTTGCTACTATGTGACAACCAGCCCCAGGATGTTATCAAAACACAGCAACACATGTTGCTAGCAGCCGGCCCACCAGCTCCAGCCCTGTGCCCCAGCCCTGGCAAACACCCTTCTTCGGAAGTAGCAAAGAGCACAAAACCGCTCCTGATCAGCCCGTGTCCCCAGCTCACATCAACATGCCTAAAAATAAACATGTTGCAGCCTGACAAGTAATTATATCTCACTGGCACCCAGCGCTGTTCTCAGAGGGTAGAGGCAGGATGCCAAGGCGAGGGGATCTGCTACCAGTCCATCCTCCACAGCTTCCCAGCAGGGAGGTGGGAGCGAGCAGAAAAGAGGGGTTGGCCAGGCTACACGAAAGCTGGGCAGTAATTCTTAGCTCTCTGCTTGCACTCAGCATGAGTTAAAACAACTCTCTGTCATCTTCACTCGCTGTTGGAAGAACAGCATTGTTGTGCTGAGGCCAAGCGAGCCCCTGGAACTGCCCTCCAGTGAGGACCCGTCCCTGCTCATCCTGACTTTCAGGCCATTTAGAGATCAATTCATAGTGCTTATAACGGGTATGGGATTGAAATAATCTCCTGTGGGCCCTTACAAGCAGCTGAGGCCAGTGCTGCTGAGGCGGCTGCTTTCTGCAGAGCACAGCTCAGGTGGCAGAGTTCGTGTCTTGAGAGCAGAGCAGAACATGCTGCATGACACCAATTGCTCCTGGCCAAGAATTATTGCGACTGGAAAGCTCAAGCAGAGTTTGGTTGAAGCTTAATGAATTATGTTCATTTTCCAGCGTATTGTTTTGGCTGATAAATCACAGCTTCATGCACCATTAGCACATAATGACTGGAGTATTTAATCGAAGGCCAGCTTTTTGTATCGTTTACCTTTGAGAAACCAGATTAGCTCGCTGGAACAGTTTTGAACCATTATGCACGTTTATCAGCAAAAATCTTTGCTTTATGTCAAGTGTTGCAATATTTAAAGCCTTTACAGCCCAGCAAGGTTGGGAAAACTGAGTGCCTCGCTCAGCTTGACGAATGCAAAAGGATTTGTGATGTTATTTGCAGGAAAATCAACGAAAAACTAAGAGAAGAAACACTTCTGCATTTACAATCACTGTAGATGCTCACTGGTTTGGGATTTGGATCTCTGAGTACAATCCAACCCCTTTTGTTCTACATGCTGTAAGACAGTGTTTTGAAGACCAAGCGTATTACTTCTCTTCTGTTTGTTGCTCAGAGGATGCCTCTCTGACAGGAGCTGCCTCTACATCTCAGAGCTGCCTCCTATGAGCTCTGAAGTCAGTGCTTCCCTTGATGCACACAGGAGCTCCTTAACCAGAAAGATCTTTGGTTCTTGACAAGAAACTCGTTCCTTGTGTGAGAAATCAGGACGGACCAGGAGGGGTTCAGCCTCTCTGCAGGTTGGTCCGTCAGCAAAGACCCTGAACCCAGCCCTACCTACCTCAGCAAAGACCCTACTCAGCACCGTCAGAGTGACGGTGGGCTGCAGGCACCTTCTCATGCTGTCTTTAAGCACTGTGTAGGCAGCCACAAAGCAGCTGGCAGGAAGGCTCTCTGCACCTGAACATACTCTTCTCTTGTATCTACTTACACTTGAAAAAAGGGAGGAGAAAACCCTCCCTTGCTCCTGGCTTATGCTGTCATAACCCTGAGGACAAACTGTTTGGAAACAGTTTGTCAACAAAAGTATTGAGCTATCAAAGGCTAAAAATTAAAAGCCCCTCCTACGGAAGAGTAAATCAAAGGTATGGAAAACCGAACACAAATCTGAACTCAAACTGGGTTTCATAACTCTCTCCTGAGTACAATTTGTGCTCCTGGATAGGAATAAAGTCTCGTGTTTCCAGAGCAGTGGGTGCTTTTGTTTGCTTCTTGAAATGCTTGGTTGAACAGCAGTGCAGAGCTGTAAAAATAGGTTTATTTTAATGTGCTTTATGGGTCTGATTGTTAACAGAAAGGGCCCGAGGGCTGCGTGAGTCTGTGCTTGTGCACTTCTGCACTAAACTTTTATGTGTGTGATCTCCCACGCTGTGTAAATGCTGTATGTGGTCACAGGAACCACTTGTTGTGCCTCAAACAAGCTTCTGTTCAGGCACAGTGACAGCAGCCACAGTGTCAGTGTGGTGGCCATCAGCACTCAGTGCTAGTGGATCTCTACCTTCCAAAACCCAGGCACTAAAGACCTAGAAGCACGGGTGAGGTTGTACAGGTGCAGTACATATAGGCACAACTTAAATGACATTGGGCAATGGAAGGGCAAATGCTTCTCCCTGTCATTCCCTTTACGAGTTCATTCTCATTATAAGTTGTCTTTTCCCTGACCTTGTCTTCTCCCGATTGCTGAACACCCCTCTCTCTCCAATCTTTCCTGCCTTTCCATCTATGGCTAGAACCCCTGGTGTGAACTCCTAAACTTCTGGGGTTTCTAAGTCCATGTGTAGTTCCAGTCTGGATCCAGTCAAGCCAGACCTACTGTTGTAAGTCTAAACAAAAAAGACAGTACTCAACTTTCTGATGACAGCAGTGCTCTTAATCTGGCCCTGGACCTGATTCCTCTGCTTCAGACCACTTTGCTTATGAACATTTGCCTTCCAAAGGAGATGCAAATGAAGACAAGGAGATGAAGCCCACTTGGAAGAGCAGAAATTGCAATACCAGACCATATACTTTGCAGCCAACAGCTGCATATTGCAGAAGTGTCACTAAAAGTCTGCCATCCCCAGTGAATCTGTAGGTCTGCACAGGTCTCCCAACCACACGTGGCTCTTGAGACATCGAGAGAACAGTGAAAAGCTAGCAGCCATCTCGTGCTCTCTTGATTCTTTACATCACTGTTACTAAGCTTAGTGCAGTAAACAAAAAGCACAAAGAAGATTTGTCTGAGATGAATGGTGCTTGGCACACAGAGGAGAAATAAAAATACAAACAATTTCATTTTTTCCATGGTGACAGTTCTCCAGCTCACCCAAGTTTTCCAGAAAGCTCAGTACATCCTACCCTAAATGTTCATGTTGGACTAGCAGATTAAAATGTCTTTCCTTCCTTCTTCAAAGAAAATTGAATGGAATTAGTTTACTAAAGGATTCCAGTTCCTAGAGAGCAAGCATGCTGATACGCTTTCCAGACCCTCATACACCATTTATACAGCCTCCTTATACTTTCCTTGGAAAATGTTTTCACCCCAACTAAATCTCCTGGTTTTGAGTCCCTATAGCAAGGCTTGACTGGAACCCAGAAGCCACATCCAGACAAGAAACCTCTGACTTATGCCCTGTGCTCCAAGAGATGTGGAAATCCACAGACATCGATGTTCTGTGTATCCAGACCTTCTGATCACAGTCTAGGAGACGGTGTCTAAATTGTCTTCCCTCTTGGGGGGCCAACCATTCTCTTTGCCTACATGATCAGTTGGTTCTGTCTTCCAAACCCCCTGTCAAGGATACCACAGGCAGAAGCTAACCAGAAAGCAGATGATGACACAACCTCACACATAAGACACTCAGTATGACAGGCAAAATGAGGTCCATATTTTACTGAATCTGGCATTCTCTACTGACAACAGTCAAAGGTTCCTGAAGGTTACCAGTAAAGTTCCTCAGGGGAGCCCATCCTTTAGGATGGGACTTTTGTTCAAATTTGTCTGGCTCAAAGGAGGTATCAAAAAATTCTTACACGTTGTCTGTTCCCCTCTGAACTCGTGCAGAGGGGACAGGTCTTGCCTTGCAACTAATGAAAAATTTCATCCTAAAAGAACTTGATCAGAACAAGTATACCTCTCCCAAAAGCTCCTGTGACAAAGAATGAGTGCTTTCCAGCAACATCAAGTGAAACATTTCTCAGCAAGTTCCCTCCCATCTCTCGGCTGTTATGTGCTCCCATATGCCTGTGAGGTTTGAGCCTCATTTTGCAGGTGGGCCAGGGAGCTCACGCAGACTGGTCTGTGACCAGCCTGGTGGCAATGGCAAGGATTTTGTGTCCTGATTTCATCTGAGTCCTTAGATGTTCTCTAGGGAACTCAAGCCTGAAATGCCTAGCCACAGACCTGGAAATTATTTTCAATATGTTATAACAAATGTTGTTAATCACATTCACTCTCTTATAGGATGGCCTGTAAAACAAGAGTAGGGAGTAAAGAGGACTTCCTACTGGCCCTCCACTGGCAGCAGTACATTCCACTGGGAAGGGATGCTCTCTAGTGGCTGCAGCATGCGTCAGGGAAACATGAGATCTTCAAAGTTTCACTTCCTGTCTCTCCTCAGTGGCTCTGCTTGAGAGGAGGGGACCACACATCCCATCTCACCTCTCCCTGCTCTCCTTCCACGTCTGTGGCTCGCAGCAGTCCATTTGCTGCATGGGGAAGGCTTAAACGACGTTTGCAAATGTTTGGAGGGGAGGATTTAGGTTGAAGCTGAGTATCACCAAGTTGCATGAGGTCAGAGTGAAGATGAGAACAAGTGAACACTGGTATGAAGACCAAGAAGAAAGTTTGAAGTGCTCCTGTCAGTTCTTCCCCCACACACACGTTTTAAGTCACAGAAACTATTCTTTAACTTGATTGCTCCTTACCTCTACCTAAGGCATCACAGATTTTTATGCAATTAAAATTTCCTTGACAATTGCCAAGGATTTACAACGTGAAATGTTGCAATTCTTCTTATATTATGTCTTGGCATCAAAGAATCTGCACTGGTTTCCTAAGTATGGGATAAAGATGATTTCCAGTGGGAGACAAATGAATCAAGATCTTGACACCCCTCTTTTTTTTTTTCTTTCTCTCTCTTTTTCTTTTCCTTTCCTTCTCTATTTTAACATCTGGTTATTATTGAACAGAGGCTTTCATGTTTTAATGATAAATTGTCTTCTCCTGCTGTAACAATGTCCCCAGACGGCTTGTCTTGGCTGAAATGTCTTCTAAGAGCATCTGCTTTTGATCTATAGGGGTTTTAAATCTTTGGATCTAATCTCTAGCCTGACTGACTTGAAAGCCGATTTCCACAAAAGCAGAGTGTGAAACTTGTAGAAACCCTTTAGTGGAATCACTTGAAATTGTTTAAAAGACTGTATTGCCAATGCTCAGTGTGTCCTGGTGGCTTTTTTTCTGTGTATTTACATATATACACATGTACATAAAAAATACAGGCAAGAGACACAAGAAAGGAATTTCTTTTAACAAATGCTTCAGTGCTATTTCCATATAATCTGCATATGTTGTGGCTTAATACTCTAATAAAGAAGAACTGGAAGCTTTCCAGGGCCCAATATTTATGTCATGTATATCAATTAAGATAATTGCCAATTATATTGATATGTCAATTAAAGTCAAGTGACTTTTATAAGTTATGTCTGCTATTAATTTAGTTATATGCATACGCTGTAAGCATATTTACAAGGGCTGATCTTACATTTCTCGGTATTGTTCACATCCAGCACATCCAGCACGTAATTACCATGTTCATCTTGCTCTTTCTGGTCCACTCACCATAAAGACAAAGCAGACAAAACCCAGCTCAGAGCTCTCTCCCTTGGTGGCATGGTGTTGGCACACTGTCCGCCCTCATTTGAAGCATGCTGAGTTGATTTTGATTTCACCCCAGCCCAAATGAAAATAGGAGCTGGCTAGCATATGCATGAGATTTCTGTGGCTAAGGAGAAACCACTGTGGTCAAATGAAAGAGAACTTCTTAATGCTGAAAAATATATATATATCTCTATACATACATTCGTGTGTGTTTGTGTGTGTGATGAATAGCTTCCAAGAGCTCATTTGTCGCTCAAATGCCACACAGTCTGCTGTAAGGCATTAACAACAATGACAGACAGGCACTAAAGGGCTGAGCGTTCAGGGTTTGCTGGGATTAATCTGAAGTTAGGACAAATTCAAGATAGGTTGAGCAGAAAAGCTCTTCTGCATTAACTTTCTGGTTAGGATGTAACGGAATCCAGATCCCAACCACCCTGGCTTGAGGTTTGCAAAACCATATCATAACAATTGATGAGGTTTTTGCTAAACCAAAGCACCCCCTGTTTTCTCATCACAAAGATGACATAAAAGGGGAATCTTTACTCCATGCACCTTAGCAGTGGTGCTGAGACAAAACTAAATGAAGATAGATCTCCATTACCTCCCATTGAGAGTCTGCATTTCCCAAGTAATAATCCTGCTAGCAAACTCTGAAAGTCCCAGGACGCTGCCACTCCCAGGCCATCCATAGGTTTTCCCAAAGTTCACGGCTGAAAATAAATTTTCAGAGGCTCCACCAAAACTTCCAACTATTTCTGTGGCTGACTGGGCCAGAGACATCACGGAAACAACCATTTCATAACCTTTCAGCACTGGCGCTTCTATCCAAACCCAAACTCCAAAGCAGGGATGGGGAAGTGAGAAGCAATCAAGAACAACACTGGAAAAACACTAATCCATCCTTGTGCTACTAGGCTCAGCTTGGCTTTCGGTTTGGTCCCAGGCATGAGGAAGTATGTGGGGAAAGTGGAGGTATTTCCTCAGATTTATCTACCCACTTCTCAAAAGCAAAGCTTTTTTTGCTGTACTCTGCAATCCCATGGCTTCTGACTCTCTGAAAGAAATTCAAGTGAATTACTTCTAGGACGTTATAAACATGGACTGATATGACAGAACAGATCTGGGATGGAAACAGGCCAGAAGCCGTGAACTGAGCCAAGAGGCTCACATACCCCACCAAATGAGCACTGTGGAGCAGAGAGTTTTTCTCTCTCTTGCAAGATGAGATTCTCTTTTGACTTGAGTGTTAACTGAAGCATCTCGAACTAAGTGAATATTGTATGGGGAACTTAGCAAACTGAACCATTATCTACAAGTGCTTCTGTTCCCAGTTTTTGGTATTTCTTTGACCCAAAAAGATGTAATGCCTGAGCTAAATGCAGAGCCAAGACTTCAATTCCAGGAGCACTTTCCATCATTTTTCCTACAGCTGGTACTAAAGGGTTTGGTTTGCGGGGTGATGAAGGAACCAGCATGAAGAAACTCCAGTTGCCAAACAGGGACGCCAATACAATTCAGCCTTCCTGAGCTGGTTTCGGGCAGAGACATCAGGAACTGTTACCTTCTGGTGCTTCCCCTAATGAAAGGGGAGATTCAACTGCACATGACCCTAAACTTCCTCTAAATTCGTATCTGAGCCACCGAGCTGTCAGTTTAATTACGTTGCTGTGGATGCTGCTGCTTCTATCTGATTGTAAATCTCCATGTCACCCAGGGTATGATGTAAAGGATTTTTGATGGTGCATGCAGAGTGTTTGCTCCTCAATCACACAGCAGAGAAAAGGTCTGAGCAGCTAAGATGACCCTGGTGACAGACAGTGCACACAGAGTTAAATAACAGGGACACAGGATGCAAGTGGGCTCCCTGAGATGCAGGGAGAGCAGAGGATGAGACACTTGTTGTTTCCCCTGGACAGAACCACTGCAAGGAAATCTCTGGAAAGGCTGTCTGTGGTACCAGGGAGGAAGAGCCCAGTTCCTTCCTTAATCTACCAGATGAGTTCAGAACCAGCTCTAGTGTTTCCATCACAGAGACAGATCAACCAGAGTGAGTGTCTGCAGTCATGGGGCAGAGGTCTCTGGCTGCCGCATTGGGTCGGCATGGGGAACCCACAGCATCAGCAGGGATCCTACAGCCGAGCAGGCAGTCACAGCTGGCCGCACGCTTATCCCCTCCGCGCTGCGGTATCACTCTGCAGATTTGCTAACTCTCCTGTTGAGTGCAGCTCCGCATTAGAACTGCTAATACGCAGCGATTCTGCCTTAAGCTTGAAAGCACCAGAGGTTAAACAGATTTTGATATAAGAGCCTACAAGGAACACTCTATTTAAAAAGCCTATGCATCACTGGCTACAACTGAAAGGATGATGAGTGGTAGGAGGAGATGAAAGGTGGTTCAGACATGGGTATGATGACAACAGTAAAGGGAAATTAAATACACTGCAGGGAAATAGAAGTCATAATCATCTTGGGTTTGCAGCTCATGAACAGTGAAAAGCTTATGTGATGAAACAGCAGGTAGAAGCGCCTTGAGACTCAAGTTTTAAGGCCTCGAGAGTTTAAACTTGACATTCAAGCCTTTTAAAGTTTTATGAG
>JAOXOE010041222.1:0-39752 GCA_028565055.1 Phoeniculus purpureus | reverse complement strand
GGTGGGAGGGTGGGTAGATCTGCACCAAAGTCTTTCTTCTCCAGTCCATGGCATCAGGTCTGGCCTGGACCAGGCCCTGCCATCCTGCCATTTTCCCAACCGGGAAAACTGAGGAGGGAGCCGCTGGAAGCCGTCTTCCCCCACCCCCAACTGCCCTGGGAAGGGGGATGTGGGTTAGCACAGGGCTGCAGCCCCTGTGCTGGGCTGAAAGCCCTCAGCAAAAAGAGGCAGGACCAAGATCACTATGCCCTTTTATCTGCTCACCTAGCAACACCCCTTAAGGGCAGGTACTTGGGACAGTGTCACCTCCCCCTCAGGACAAGTCACTTGGGGGAGGGGGGGTCCTGTCAAAGTAACAGAACGTTTTCTTTTCTTCAGGAAAGAACAAATCTGTGCATCTGAATATTCTGGTAATTTTCAAACTGCAACAGTGACATTCATTGAGAGCAATGCAAAATGTAGGGAAAAACAGCTGGAAAAATACAGGATATGGATGACAGGGAAACTGAAAACAAACCAAAAAGAAGACTTTACAAAAGCAGTAAATAAGTCTTTCATTTGGTTGTGGAAGAGGGCCCATAGTGGGATATACGACTATAGGTGCTGTATATCTGTGATGCAAATCTTGTAGTGGTGGAACTAATGTGTCCTCAGCTGGGGTATGGTGGCCTGGGTTTGATACTTCAATTAGACAAGGATGTAGACCCATTAGGAAGATACAAAAAGCTACAAAAAGAAATTTAGTGCTAGCAAACGTTGAAAGAATTAAGATTACTTGAGAGTGGGAAGATAAAACTGACGGTAGATATAAAAAGGATATATATAAATGAAAAATATAAAGAGCAAGTGTTTAAACTCTACTGCATATTTCGTGTGGGTAGCACAAAAAAATAGTGGATTTACAGCACAGGAAACTTAGGAGATATATCAGGATAAACATTTCAATAGTAAAATCATTGAAATACTGAAAAAGGTTCTCTGAGAAGAAACAATATATTATTTTGTCAGAAAATGATACAAATGTAGCTAATGGTGTCTGCTAAACTATCTTTTTTGTGTGATTTCAAATTATACAGGTAGTGTTGGCTATGTGACCTGTGATGATATTTTAGCTTTTATAAGAGCCAGGGCTTTGCTGTGCTGAGACCTATGTTCTTTAATCAGGAATGAAGCTCATCTCCTATGTCTAGCAGAAACTGCTGAAGTCCGTAGTTTTCTTCTTCTGGTTTCAGCTGCTTATCTTAGGTTTTAGAAAATATAATTATGGGCAGTGATCATTTGTTTCCTGGAAAGCATAATTCTGC
This sequence comes from Phoeniculus purpureus, assembly GCA_028565055.1. Lineage (NCBI taxonomy): Eukaryota > Metazoa > Chordata > Aves > Bucerotiformes > Phoeniculidae > Phoeniculus > Phoeniculus purpureus. The sequence goes on along the minus strand of JAOXOE010041222.1, from coordinate 38,448 downwards.
TACTGTATCAGAGTTGACTCAGCAATTGACATCTGCTTTTAATGTACTCATGCAAAACAAAGTGGCTACATAACAGTCTTTCTTGGAGTATGCGAAGTCATGCAAACTGTTTATGAACCTAATCTTTTGGAGAACATTTTTCTATGACTGGTTTTCCCTTTATTCATAGGAGACTGTGATTGAAAAGTATTCTGGTGACTCCAAAAATAAACAAAACACAATGATAGGCATTTTCTTGTTCTCTCAGGAACATTGTTTCTTAGAAATAGAGAATTTTAATGATGTAAAACACTGGAATGAAGAATTATTTTCATGGGAAAACTTCCAAGAAAGAACTGTCTCTTAAATAAGAATACATATGACTTCATGTATATTATTTCAGAACCCTTAAGATCTTCCAAAGTCCACATTTCAACAATGACAGTAGTCTGAAAAGTATCTCAGTAAAAAGAGCATTATGAAGTTCTATGTTTATTGTATTCTCATGCTTTCTCTGTCTAATATGCTCAGTTTGACTTGGCAAATAGCTCTGGGAATTCAGCTTCACATCACAGAGTTAAATTGACAGGGATGAATCAAACTCAGAGTCAAAGAATAGTGCAGGTGGGAAGGTGTCTTGTGAGGTGTCTTCTTGCCAGGTCTCAATGTCTCTCTTGCTCAAAACAGGGTCAGCTCATGCTTAGGCAGATGGCTCAGGGCTGTATCATCTGAGTCTTGAAAACCTCCAAAGATAGAGACTACACAGCCTCTCTGAATGATCTGCTCCACTGCTTAACTGCCCTCATGCTAAGTATTTTTCATTTTATTGTGCCTGAACCTATCCTGTTCCAGTTTATGATCTGTTTGTTGTTCCCCTGTTGTGCACCTCCATGACAAACCTAGCCTCAAATTCTTGAAGCCCTCCTTGCAAGCACTGGTAGTGGCTACTATTAAGTCCCCTCTGAAGCTGTCCCTTCTCCAGGGTTAAGCTCAACCTCCCAGCCTCTCTTCCCAGATCAAGTGTCCACTATCGTGGCTGTTTCTCTTGGACATTTCTGAGGCTGTCAACTTCTGTCTGTTGTTGGGGGCTGAAAATTACATGCAGCATCCAGATGCAACACAATGACAGCTAAATGAAAATACTTTTAGCAGAGTAAAAGCAGTAACAGGTATGTAAAAGTAGAACAAAATTTGTTTTGGAAATAAAGCTCTGCCACTGACTAGACACAGCATGAGCTCAAGCGAAATGGAGAAGTATATCACTGCAGGTTTGCTTTGCTATTTGATGGACTGGATAAGGGCTGAATCTTTGTTTTAGCTGCTGTATATTAATGGCGCTGCTAATACTTTGTTCTCAGAAGTATTACTTTTCAGAGAAGATTAGAAGGTAGAACTGATATTAATCAGTTAGCTAGAAGTCCTGTAGACATTCCCAAGAACCAGTCAGTAAAAGCACCAAATGACTCCCTCAAAGAAGGAAATAGCAAGAATTTACCTTACACTTGATCAGCCAGTTTTTGTTCAGAAGTTAACCACTAACAGTCATAGGAAGAGTGAAAATGTATCTATATACTCAGTACCAAAACCTATCAAAATGTTGTTTGGGTTTTTTGTCTTACGCAGCTGGAGTGCTGTGGTTCAGAAGAGCACCTCAAGGTGGAAAGGATGTACATTATAACTATAGTCTTTTGAGAAAAATACAGAATGAATGATTAATTTCTAAAGAAAAAAGTTATCACTGTGGGAAACAGTAAATACTTAAGAACACTGAGAAAGAGCCAAAGCAGAAAGCAAAAATTACCCACTGCTTGCAAGCAGTTTGCTTCAGTCTACCTGCTGTGATTTAGACATGTCTGATGGACGTTTAAAAGAGACAGGCTCTGTACTTTTGGATTTTTACTGAAGAGATTTGGCACTTGTTGAAAGAAGGGTGGAATGAAGTACCTGCATGAGAAGCTATGACAGGACTGACTTCATGGGTCCTCTTTTCATGTATGTAAGTGAAGGTGCCCATACTATTAATGCGTGCTGTGAGGCTGAAGAAAAACCAGGAGCATTTTGTAAAGGCAGACTGGTGTTGCACATGAAGCTTGGGCAGACAGCGAGTTGCATACCTTGCCATAATAAACTATGGGCATATGCTTGTGTTTGGACCAACGGTTATGAGGGCTACTGTGTGTGTACAAAGTCAGAAGCTGGTTTTTAAAACACTGGTCCCAGATTGTTGTTTTAAGTGTACCATATAGGTAAGGGCAGCTTCACAAAAGGTTTAGTGATCATCACCAGCTAATCCATCTTGTCTATGTGTCAGCAGACAAGTGAGCAGCACCCATGACTGAAGCAGTTTTATTCCTTCATTGCCTGCCAGTAAAGGTTTATGGGATGCAGAGAAAATAAGTAATAATCTTTACTTTGCATTTCATTTTAACCACAGAATGTTTGCTAGTGTTTTGTTCAATCAGATTTTAAAATACTCCAGAGGTAGGACTGTAACCAAAAATACAAATTTATGGGTGGCTATTTCTCAGCCTACCAGAACTTAGATAATCTTTATATTTTCCAGATTTTTCGAGACTTTTGCAATTCTCTGTAGACTTCGTTAGACATAACTGTCCCCTTCTTTCACCTGGCACTGTGGCTGAAGCTCAGTTCTTTTGTAACATAAAGAATCTGAGCAATATACTTAAAACCTGATACTGAAATCAGGTAAATATTATGAATGTGCATATTTCTTTATATGTCAACTGTTGATATAAGTCTCTCATTTCCCATGTCTGACAGTGTCAGAAGGCCATAGCAATTAGTACTTCAAGTCTATGGACAATAGACATTTCTCTGAAGATGGTGTTTCAAGAAATGTTAAGTATTAAAAGGTTAAAAACTAAGAAAACAGTAGGAAAAGAGAGAGAAAAATGTTCTCCCATCAGGCCAATTGATTCTAGGGGCAGGGTCACTGAATGTAGCATTATTTCTCCTGGTCATGTTTCTTTCCTACCAGAGCTCCAAAGTAAGCTAACTATGTAAGCAGGATTGAAATACACAACCCCCTTGTGACTGGAAGCAGTAAAGCATTCGCCACTTGCGGTTTTCTTCAAATGAGCCTGCATGGAATATGTGTTTGAAAACAGTGAAAGTCTTTATTAATCAAGTACTTAACTTGCCATGCCAGCATAAAGTTTCATTTATGTCAAAACTCCCTTAAAAATGGTTTGGAGTAGTGTCTTGTACACAGCCCTTCAACATAAGAAGTATTTTTGGAACTGTAAATACAATAATCATGGCAAATATTTTCACCATTTGAGAAGCTGCTCTAAGATCTTTGATCATAGGTTACAATTCTAACTTTTTACTTTGGTTTCCTACTGTGTGGATATAAGGAGATTATATAGCACTGCATCTAAAATGCAGTGTCAAACAAGTTATCCTAATTACTAGAGAGCTTTTGCTAACCATATACTGTTTTCATAAGAAATACGTCACAATAACTGAAACCAAACTTTATATAACCCCATAAGAAGTGATATCTGAAAAGAAACTCAGATTTTAGTGTCTGCTCAATGTGGATTCAAGGTTCTAAACTGTTCACTGGTGTGCAAATTCCCTTTGAATAAGTACTGTAGCTATCCAGCACAAGTACACTAATCAAGGAGAAAAGCCCAGAGAGAAAGGATTTAACATCTCAGTAAGATTGCATTGAAGACTTAATTACCTTTGATTTCTTCTCCTAACTGGAAACAATCTTGTACAATTGTATGAGTGCTAGGACAAAAAATATCATGGCTGTTGACAGAGAACCCAAATGGACTCATTAGCTTGGACTTGGCTCTCAGGAGCATCACTTCTCATTCAGCCTTGCAAGACAGTGTGGAGACACCAGGGGCCAAGCTGCAATTTGGGCAGTTGCAATCAGGCTGTTTTTTATCTAAAAGACAGCAGCAGTGGGACGTGTGTGTGTCAGCTAACCCATGACAGGCTGGTACAAAACTTACGAGCACTGAGCAGCTTTGGGGAGATCAGCTCCACAGAGACTGAAAGGGTACAAATGCCCATTCAGTTTTCTGTGCACACAAAATTGCATGATGTCCTCAGCATGTTCTTTGTGAATAGCACATGGAAGCACTATGGCTCATATCTTCTGTGACATGCTGTTTAGCTGCAGTAAGGACAGCAAAGTCTAGCCCTCTGTTATATATATATTTACTTGCATGAACTGTTTTCTTTTTTCAGTGGCTTAGAAAAGGCCAGTCACTGCTCATTCATTCACTAGAAAAGACCCCCTGATCCTTTGACAGGTACGGCAGAAGTTATTTTTCATCATGGCATGAATAGTTTGTTTTGTTTTACAAAAGAGCACTTCACACCAAAGCACAGCCCGGAATTACCATTCTTCTTATGCTTGTACAGGTGCACTTTCTGAATTAGGCACACAGACTCGGGTGGGCGCCTAATGGAGTGATGACACTAACACCGCAACAATAGAAGGGGCCTCCAGGGATGCTGGATGTGGAGTGGTGTTGCAGGTAGGAATGTGCTTAAGGCACCAACTTAAAGCAGTCTGTGAAGCTGACAACACATTATACCACCTCTGTAGACTTCGCACTGCACAAATAAACAAGAGTACAGTAAGACAGACTGTGGGACTTAAATCTCAGTAACTTGTGAAGGAAAAGCTTGCGAGAGGCCAGCTTTCTTCTGTTGTTTTCATCTATCCATGTGGGTAGTTAGTTATTCATTGTAAAAGGGACCTGGACTCTACACACAAACTCTGTGCCTGTTTATGCACGCATGTGTTTGAATAGGGTCATGTGAAAGAAGGAGTCATGGCAAAACTGTTTATTGCAATGTGTGAACGAAAGACCTGAAATATAAATAGCTGTCTGAGTGGAAGGGGCAACGAAGCCTGCTTTCTTGCAAAGTTGATGCTGAAAACTGAGATCCCATGCAGGTGCACTCTGTCTAGTAAATGTGGAGGATAACATAGCATTGTGTGAGTGGGATCAATATGGTCTCTCTCTCTTCTACTCAGAAGCTTATTTTAAGAAGACTTTTACGAAGACTTTTGAGAACTGGAAAGCTTGGAGGAGACAACCCCTCCGAAGAGTCCGTACAGCTATTGCACTCAAATGCCTTCAGGAGGAGCCCAGAAGTAAAAAAAATCAGACATGCCTCATTTGTTCAGGAAACCAAAATAATTTAGTATCACAAAAAATGACAGTAATCAATGAACATAAGAATATCTGGAACTTCACTGTTCACTGCTGATTCAAATGTCTAGGACTCATTTCTTCTTCACTGTTTTTACTTATAAGCAAAAGACGTCCCTGCTTGCTGCAGGGGGATTGGACTAAAGGACCTTTATGGTCCCTTCTAACCAAAAGCATTCTATGATTCTATAATATAGAGCCAGATGCCATGGCTAGTGCTCAAGCCAATAGTTGCCCTGAAATATGTCTGAAACGTCGTCCATTGTTCATATCTCTAGCTCACTCGGGAGCCTGAGTAACAATGTACATCTGATTCAGAGTAGCTGTGTAGTCCACTGGCTTTCATGAAGCCACCAATGTGCTTGTATTGCGGACTTCTCCAAGTCTTGCAGAAGCACACCCATAAATATAAAGTAGGCACTAGAAGTACATGGATCATGTCCATTCGAAGTTCAGAGGAACTGCACAGGAAAATTTTGAGCTAGGATGAATCTTGCCTCTGGTGTTTTTTTAATGTTTGAAGACAACCCTGTATGTTTGAAAGAATGGACAAGAAGTAATCTATCACATGTTTCTGATATGGATTCCAGACAAACAGATGGAAGTTACCATGTACTGGTATATGTACTGGTTACCATGTTCAGGTACTCTTTCCCAGAACTTTGCTCTTTGGGAAACATTTTGCATAGCATCAGTTAGTAGAAAGACCTTGTTTTAAAATACTGTAGGACATGCATCCATTTCCTCTGCAGCTTCTACATTGCTCTTCCACTAACGATAGACGCTAGAGCATGTAGGACCATAGGACCATTTTTAAGATCATGGAGTTCAATCATCATCTGTACTAATGCCACACTAAATTCTGTCCCTAAGCTTTATATCTATATGACTTCTAAACATGGCCAGGGATGATGATTTAACTCCCTCCCTGGGCAGCCTCTTCCAATGCCTGATGACCCTTTTAATGAAGAAGATTTTCCTAATGTCTAACCTAAACTTACCCTGGCACAACTTGAGGCCATTTTTTCTTACTCTGTCACTTGTTACTTGTGAGAAGAGACCAACACCCAAACTACCCAGCTATTCGTAGACAACAATAAGGTCTCCCCTCAGCCTCCTTTTATTCAGACTAAATAGCCCCAGCCACTTCAACTGCCCCTCATAAGGCTTGTTCTTGAGAGACTTCACCAAACTTGTTGCCCTTCTTTGGACCTGCTTCAGCACCTCAATGTCTTTCTTGTGTCCATAGCTGAACCCATACTCAAGGTGTGGCCTCACCAGTGCTGAGTACAGGGAGACAACCACTTCCCCACCCCTGCTGTCTGTACTGTTTTTCATACAAGCCAGGATACCTTCTTGGCCACCTGAGCATATGTCTGGCTCATATTTAGCCAGTTATCAATCAGTACTCCCACTACACAAATCACAGCGAAAAAAATTTTGCTTTTAATTCCAGGCCCAGCAACCCAGCTGTTGTGTATCTCATGGAACTGAAGCATCTTCCTGCAGAGGAGAGATAGTAAGAGGTAATTGCATGTAGTACTGTGATCGTTCCCAGTGGGATTTCTTTGTATCTTGCTCTGTTTATGAGATGTCTTGTTCCACATGTATCTGTCTAGTTCCTGTATTTTTACAATGTCTTCATTCTTAATATCCTCAGTTATTGCACAGAATATAGTTTTATTGATGTGGGTGAATGCTGTTAGAGCAATGTGTTGAAAGCATGTTTTGGGAGGAAGTTGCTCACAGTAGTTTGTGGAAGAATTACTTGAAAGTTTTTTTAAAAAATATTTACTGCTAATCAGAACAGCTCAGTAGATCACTCAAGTGCTGTTTTGTTTGAGTTGATAGTCACACATCTGCAGCTAACTTACTCTTTCACCAGAGTTAAATGTTATGATTTGAAATGCAGTATACCTTATTGCTGACAGGATACGGCTGTTTTCAAGAGATAGCGCTAATGTGGTAACACAAGAGAGACTCTTTTAGAGCTGTCCAGAATTTTGGCCAACAGTGGCACCATTTCATGGACCATTCATGAGCTCCTCTCCTAGAACAGTCTGAATTCCTTGAGATCAAATGTCGACATAGAGTCTTCAGTCTATGCCATCTCTGAGACACTGTGCATCACCCATTACTCATCTGGCACAGACAACTTAGTGCAAAATACCATGAGAACAAAGCAGCAAGTGATCACAAGAATCCGTGCTGCCACCCAGCAACCTGTATGAACTTGCAGTTTCATTTATAAGTTATAAATATATAAATTCATTTAAAATTTCATATATTTAAAGCCTTTGAAAATAACCAGTGTGACAACATTGTTTTTCTAGGTCATCTCAGGCTTGGTTCTGTCCAAATGGTTCTGTTTTTTGATGTGGCTTCTTTCTTGAGGACCCATGCAAAGTATTCCATGAGATATTGTGAGTGGCAAATCAATCCTTAGGTAAATTCTCTGTTAGCATTATATATTCCCATGTGTCTGTCCCCAGTAGGAGAGCTCAGCAAATTACTGAGCCACACTCAGGTGAGGGTGCTTAGGCAGCCTGAAGTCTGTCAGCAATTGTGTCATGCCCTAGAGCTTTGAGTACAGGTTTCGTTTTAAGGGTTCATAATTATAATGGCTTTTCAGAAACATTTCGAGAAGAACAACTCTCTGCCTCAAATGCTGTATTTGGCACTCCGCCTGTGCTGTTTTACAGGGACAGATGTACAATGTTAAGGCTATGATTATATTCCCAATGGTCATAAATTCACGAGAAGAATATGCTGATACAATGGAAACACTGCAGATATCATGTAATATGAGTACGATATATCTATAACAAATAAAAATATATACACACATACAAAGGGAGAGAGATTAATATGACGTTCATTAACTGTTAACACTAATATGTAAATAATACAGGATGTACAAAGTAGAACTTGCAGTTCTATGAAAATGCTTGTGAATATATGTTAAGCTTAGGTGAGTTTTAGAAGAGTCATAGGAGTAAATCTGCTGCAGCACAAATCCAAGTCTATTTTTAGTAGAGCAGTTGAAGAATTTCCTGCAGCTGAAAAGGACCTGAAGTTTTTACAATACAAATTTGAGGGCCTTTGTTAGAGTTATTCAAAAGTGTCTCTGTGATTTTTAGATTATAGATTCACTGGAAATTTTGTTTTGAAAATGCTTTTGTAATTTTCAAAATTTTGCCACAATTTCCTAAATCTATGTTTAAGATTAATCTGTAGTATATACTTTGCAAAAATGAGATTATGATGTCCACAAACATTTTCTCTGAAATCTACTTATAGAATGTGTTTAAAGATGTATTTTTAAATTGCTGGTCCTGGAAGCTCAAAGTTTGGAAATCAGCAAGTTTATTTTGGCTCAGTTACCACTAAAATGGTTTTGTGGATGCACACAGCCAAGTATGGTGGATTCAATGGCTTCCATACCTCTTTATAACATAAAGCAGTGGAGAGATGTAATAGACGTCAGCAGAATTTTAAGAGAAGAAATATTTATGAAGCCAAAACCTTAAATCTCACAAAAATGTCCTTTACGCATATCACTATAATTACCCACCAGGTTCAATGCCACTTGACAATACAGTGATCAAAAGCACGAGAGCTCAAAAAAAGATCTAAGCATTATAGAAGATATGTTTATTTACAACCATGACATACAATTAATAATCTAGAGAACCAGAGCTCTGGACTGCTAGAAGCCAGGAAAAAAAAAAATGGAGAAGACTGAATTATACTATTACTTTTGTAAAATCTTTCTCTTTAGTTCTAATGTTCACAACAGAGAGAAGATAGATGAAGTATGGTTAACACACAGCTTGCTAAGGCATAGCAGCACAGCTCTTAGATGTTGAAAGTAGTTTTATCAATTTTCTATCTTATTTGGGAAATGACAGTTTTTTATCTTCATCACCTCTAAGGCTTCTAATGGAGCTTATTTGATATTTAGAAACTGCTGGAAACGTAATTGGCAAAAAAAAGTTCAAAGGTCTTCATCAACATTGGCCAAAAGGTAGCTTAGAGGAGGACTTTGTAGGTTTCTGTTGTAACATTTGAGAAGCACAGGAAGGAGCCACAGCACTGCATGTACTCTGTAGCAGTACATGCATGTACATGTAGTAGTACTCTGTACTACTCATGTAGTTTTCAAGTGAATAACGCTGACATTACTTTCAACATTAGATGAGTTTGAACAATTTTCTCTCCAAGGACTGTGAAGTTTGATGATCATAATTTCTGATTTTCAGGTATTTTAGACGAGCTTCTTCCTAGCTGCTTATCCACATTGTAGAGGTTTGTTTGATTCCTCTGCCGAAGCACCAAGACAATATTACGCCAGCTCAGAGTTCCTTAATGTGAATGCATTTAACTGGTTAAGGGTGGCTGCTCAGTATAATTAAGATAAGTTGAAAAGTCTTCTGGACACTATTGTACTTGTGTAGGAAATGTCTAAAAACCATGGTTGAGAAATGTCTATTTTGAATAAAGTCTATCCATCATCACAACACATTTTGAACCGGGTATGTCCTTTCTGCCATGAAAATCATGAGTCCACCGTGGCCAGATTCATATGACATGCAGACTAACGTAATGTGAGCTCTCTAAATTTGAGCTAATTAATGATACTTGTGTCATTGCGAAAGGAAGGTTGCTTCTGTAGTAATCTGTGCAGCTGCTGAAATTGTCAGCTACTCTTGCATTTGAGCTATTTTGTGTATGTAATCTTCACTATAGTGGTTTTCATTGAGAAGATGGAAAAAACATGAGTTGTTAGCTTTTCTCCTTGGTTTGAGAACTTTAAACAGGACTTTTTTTTCCCCTCTATAACTGATATACGTATTCCTATTTCTTCATATCCAAACACCGAGCTTATGAATGGATACACAGAAGGTAGGTGCTCTCTACATGTTTCTCAAGGCAAAATATTTCCTTCTGTCCGCTCAGTCATACCCAAACAGAGCTTAAATTTTGCCTGTGGAGTACATTGGCATGGAACTTTAGGTGTGTAATCTGCCTGGCATTCAGTCATCTTATGTTTTAAAACACTTGGCTTTTAATATTTTGGCTCAGAAGGAGTGATTTTGATCCGTACACATTTTATAACAGACTTCAAATATGGTCTAGGAAAAATTAAAATGTTACCCATACATAGAAGAAATTTGTCAGTCTCAGATCATGTTCTAGATGGTTGCTTTGCAATGTCCAGGTGAAAGAGCAGGGAGTAAGTAATAGTAAAAGTAGAGTGAAAAATGTATTTTTTGAATATGAACACAACCCAGTGAAAACATTATTCCCTTCAGTTATATTACGTTGTCATTTATTTCACATAGTCTAGAAACCAGGCTTTCATAAAATGATGGCTGTCTTACAGGAAACTAGCTGGATGCATCAACTTTAAATTCAAAATTTTCAACAGGAAATCAGGTAGCATAATTTCATATTGTGCATGGTGCATTTTTCTTGCCTTGAATTTCACAAGTTTTAAAAAAAGAACATGTAAAAAAAATGTTTTCTTGTAAACCTATTTACAACCTATTCTCAGTCATTTAACTTCTTTTGTGCAAAAAATTAAAACATGACTATGTATGTAGATATGGATGTGATGGAGTGTCGCAGGTTCAAACCAAACACAAATAGAAAGAAAAGCAGCCAAGGTGGGGATAGAATTTCCCAGGCCATGGAGAAACTTAGAGAAAACAAAACTGGTTTATTAAATCTGTAACTATGTACAGAAAGAAGAAAAAGCCCAAGCAAGTTAGAACACACAAACCAGAAACCTCCGTCAAAATGCCATTACATACATTTCTGAGAAAAATGAGCAAAGAATTATGTAAGAAGTCTTTGTTTCCAGCCAGAGTCTCTGAAGCAGAGGACACGCACGCACACTTTCAAAACCACAAGGGCCATCCCTCGCCATCTCAGCAACCCCTATTTTTCCCAAGCAACCTGCCAAAGATTTAAGGGTTGCAAGTCCTTTTAGCTCAATTCTCCCGCTTACTGAAATCATCCTCAATTTTCTCAGTGGCAAAGTGACAAGCAGTTTCTCTGCCTGTTGTTTAATCACTCAAGATGGCAATGGCCACCTGGCCTGCCACGTGGTGAGCACACAATGGCGGCAACTGCATGACTGTGTCCAGCAGGGACCTTCCTTCTCCTCTTCCTCTGGGCTTTGGACTCTCCCTCTTTAAATTGTCTCATTCTCTGACATCTCTGGGCTTGTAACAGCTTCATTTTCTTGCTCAATGGAGGGAGGGATAAGCATCAGTGATTTCCTCATGGTGTGGGTTGGGGAAGGGCTTTCTGTCACGCAGCTTGGTTTGGCAGCAAGGCAGAGCAGGCTGCCACCATGCTCTGCTTGCTGCTGCAGTTAGTGCCGCATTCCAGCCCGACTGTGCCTGGCCCCGGGCCCACCCTGTCCCAGATGGGATTCCAGGGAAGTAAGCAGAAGGAAAAGGGAAAAGGCTCACCCCCAGCTGTCTTTTATAGCAAGCAGGGCACCCGGGAAGCGCCCCTAGCCCCCCCCTGTAAACCGAGCGCAAACCACTTTCCTGAGCTCTCACCACTTGGGTCTCTCGGCCCCTTCACAGTGCCTGTGAGGAGATGGAGGATTTGTCTTCCCAAAAAGCTCACATGAAGGAAAAGAATAGCTAGATCTACACAGCAGTTAAGTGCTGTCTGGGCTGAGGGGTTTCTTTCTGCTTCCTAAGATAGTATTTTTTGGGAAAAGAAGGGGAAAAGTGTTACCTGTAACTATTTTCCTAACCTAGCACACAGAGACCAAATGATAAGTGATTTGCTTGACCGTCTGGGTAAACCTAGCACAGAGAAGCCATTTGCATGTGAGTGTTAACACCAGAAAAAAGAAATATTAATCTGACCGTGCATAGGAGTGAAGAGTCTGTCTGAGTGTTTGAACACAGCAATGAACTATATCCTGTAGTCCAGAGTCACCAGCTGTGTATATTCATAAGCATTGTTGAATATTAATTATTGCATCCAGATTTCTTGCTACAAAAATTCACTCACTGTAGCTGAGCTTGAGATCAGAAACAGTTTCTACTGAATCTATAATTAAAATGATGCTTTTGTTCTTAACAGAGATGTTAATATACCAAACTTTTACACACAATAAATGACACTGATAAGAAGGAAAGTATAGCAAAAATGTCATTTTATTGTGGAAACAAATTGAAGTTGTTATCCTCATAGTTGTTTAAATAACACACTCTAGGACTGCTTTTTAATCTGTTTGTTGATTTTAGTGTTTGTCCTATTCCAATCAGAACTGTGTAAAAAGTGTCTCCAGGGCATGTAAGTGCCTAAAAGCATTTAAGATCCAAACTCAGGAAATTAAATACTGACCACCTCCCCACCCCCGTGATGGAGCCACATATTTTGGTATGATTTTCTCCAGAAACTGCCTGCAATGTGAATAATAAGCCTATGAAAATCAAGGTATTGACACTTCTTATACATGCTGCAGAAGAGATTTATTTGGCCTTTTAAAAAGGGCCAGTGTGGTCTGACTGTCCCCCGTACCTGGCAGCCTGATGGAAGTAAAGCAGGGGCTGACACGTGGTAAGAGAGGAGGCACCATCCAGAAAGTTTTGATTGATGGTTGGGGCCCCATCCCTGGAGGTGATTAAGGCCAGGCTGGATGGGGCTCTGGCAAGCCTGGTCTAGGGTGGGGTGTCCCTGCCCATGGCAGGGGGGGTTGGAACTGGATGATCAGGTGGTCCTTTCCAACCCAGAGTGATTGTGATTCTATAAGTTCTCCAGTGAAGTGATCCTGCTGTGGCAGGGGAATTGGACTAGATGATCTTTCAGGGTCCCTTCAAATGATTCTATGAGTCTATGAATTGGTGTAGATGTTTGGCCCTGTTTCTTAAACAGACATCAAGACGGACAAAGGGAAAGAAAAATACTTTTAAAATATTTACAGATATAACATGGCTACTGTTGAGGGTGTTTATACTTGATAATTCTGTTCCTTTCCTGATCACAAGTAGTTTGGCATCTAAGAAATGACAATCACAAGCAGAGATTGTGTTTGAAAAGACAGGCTCAAGGGAGTTAACGAACACTGCAAAGCACCACAACAACAAAGAGGAGCAGAATTCAGTAGTGTCCAGCCAAGCATTCAATTAATCATGGAATGGTTTGGGTTGGAGAGGACCTCTAAGATCATCTAGTTCCAACCCCACTGCCATGGGTAGGGGCACTTCCCACAAGACCAGGTTGCTTAAAACCTCTTCCAATCTGATCTTGAACAACAGAATTTCCCTGGAAGTGTCTCATAGAGAGAAACTTTATTCAGATTAGAAATCAGGAGTTTTCCTTTTTCATTTTGAAGTTGTTACCCCTCATTATCCCGCTACAAGTCTTTTTGCTTCAAGTCTCTTTGGCTTTCCTGTGGGCCCCTTCAGATTCTAGAAGGCCACAGTGAAGTCACCCTGGAGCCTTCTCTTCTCCAGGCTGAACAACCCCAACTCTCTCAGCCTGTCATGGTCCTTCTCTGGACTTGCTGTAACAAGTCCATGTCCTTCTTGTTTTGGGGGTTCCAGAGCTGGACACAGCACTCCAGGTAGGGGCTAATAAAAGCAGATTACCCTGGCTTAGCAAGTGCCTTATTGAAACAGAATCTTTCTCCACTCCAGCTAAAACTAAAATTTTTCAGTCTCTCTAAACTTCCTGTCTTGTGAGAATGGCAAATGCATATCTACACCATAATGTTCATCTTTTGCTGAATTTCACATTCTTGGCTCAAAGTTTGAACATACAGCAGCATTTTAAAGAAAAGTTCTCAATTACTTTTAGTGCAGATGAAACAGAAGTTTTCCCCGAGTGCTTTGTTCAGAAGTACCCAGGACATTTATTTAGAGATCAGTATCTGAAGAAGATATTTTGAGTGCAAGTACTTTCACAAGGCTTTAAGCAATGGAAAACAGCAATGTAAATAATACTGCCAGCCAACTGTAACAGGCTGTACTCTCAACTAAAGGCTGCATTAAGAAAAAAAATACATCCAATTTCTTTCTTTCTCTGACAAACTTTTTCCTTCCTCTTCCTTCAGATTTTAATGACTGCGTAAAGAGAATGTTAGTAGGTTCTGTGGTCAGAGTTTTCAAACAACTTTATTCTATAGTAAATGTCCTTTAATCACCATATATTAAACAGGAAACTAACTTCTGTGAAATTATTTCAACCTCACATTTATACTGCATGCATGTCTGGCTCTCTTTCTGGATGCTTCTCTGGATTCAAAAATTGGAACCAGTTTTCTCATTTCTTATCAGCCTCAGTTCCTCTCAAAAAAACAAAAAAAAGAGTGATGCCAGCTTAGCAGAACAGTTTATCAGTAAAACATCTTGGGTATTCCCTGATATCTCATACTCTCTTGTGTCATTTTCTCTTTTGTTAATAGCGTAAGGAGTGATTGAAAGTTAATATTTGCAAAAATAAGGTTTTGTTAAAGCACTGGAATTCTCTGTGGATTTGTTTAATCATTAGACATTCAGTACATTGGATTGTCTTACACCTGTAAGCCTTGGATATGCATTGTGCTGCTTCTTATTAGGCTGGCTTGCATTTGCTTTTACATGGGCAGCTGCTCAGATGGACAGGGTTGCTACCTCTCAACTTTTAGATATATAAAGTGATGTGAACCAAATGTGCTTGGAGTGTATAGTTTGGGTAAGGTTTTGTTTTCTTTCTCTGGTAGTACATGTTCTGTGACATTGAATAGAACATCAGTCCTGAATGAACCTGATTTGCTGGCAACTCCAACTAAAACTGCTGAGGAGAGTTTGCTGCAGCTTTTTCAACTTCATTTGACTTCCTTAGAATTTTTCCCCAGTGG
This sequence comes from Phoeniculus purpureus, assembly GCA_028565055.1. Taxonomy (NCBI): domain Eukaryota; kingdom Metazoa; phylum Chordata; class Aves; order Bucerotiformes; family Phoeniculidae; genus Phoeniculus; species Phoeniculus purpureus. The sequence goes on along the minus strand of JAOXOE010041222.1, from coordinate 23,391 downwards.
TACCTAATTTATGCTTCATCTGGCTACTGGGGTGGAAATAATGTAAAAAGCTGAATAAGATTAGGCTTCTAGAGCTCTGTGTGAGGGCTGACGGTGGTGAAGCTGAATTATTAAACTACTGGTACCAGTTACCTGTGAGGCAGAATGCAGCTTTGTACCCACGATGCCAGCTGAAATTCCTGCTGCTAGCAGCGTACTCTATGCATAGTCTCTACGTTGGCTGTGACAGTAACAGCCACTGGTTTCTACCACCTGAGGAATGATGTCGTAACTTATCTGCCCTGCTTCTACCCTTCCAAATAAATGTTCGAAGAATGACGTTTGTTCATTTACGTGTGAGATGCTAAGAAGATCAATAAGCTGAGCTTTATTTTTTATTTTAACCCTCCTCATTACTACAGCTGATCTAATTGTCCCCATCTCTATCTGTGAAGGCCCCACCTCAAGGCTTTTATGCTGTGCTACATCTCAATTAACATTATTTATAGGTTAGCTAAAACTATGATTTTGACATAATTAGACTCTACTATGGTGACAGCTTCTGGGGGAGGGTAAAGCAAAATCTCGCTGAAATCCCTGGCTGATAATGTCTTCTGGCAAGACAAAAAACTGAGACTTGAAATTCTCAACAATAAAACAGTATCGTACAGAACATGTACTATTAAGTGTCTATGCTGCACATAAAAATAGAAGTAATTGAAGTATAAATTTATACTTCTTAACTACAGCTCTGTGACCAAGTAGGAACAAGATCCTCACCATTCTGCTCCAAAGCTAAGTGAAATTTACCCTACGATGTGTATTGATGTGGGGAAATGAAAAAATGCGTATTGGTAAATCCAGTGATCCTTTTCAACACTTAATTACAGAGTGCTTTGGAGTGCTGAAATATGTTTTGGTCACTAAAATTTCTGTGCTGTGTGAAGCTTAAAAAAGAGAGGAAGCAAAATACAGTAGATTGCAAGCACTTTCTTTTCTTACAAAAGTTGGAGGTTCAGCATCTGGCTTCATCTGCTCTGACGTTCTCCTAGTAAACAGTGTGGAGTCATCACCTCCAATATGTATTTTAATGCATCGTCCTGTCTACATTGACTTGCTAGTAAGTTCATACAGGAAAAACTTCCAAAGCCTTCTGGACAATTTTGAAAATGGAATTCGAGAGACCTGGTCATATTAAAATGTAGTACAAGTTATATGTCTTTAGTAGGCTCTGAGATTTTTCTTGTGCCTACTTCTGAGAGTATCTCAGGGGCATGTAATTTAGTTTGCAAAACTACTCACTGAAGACCGTCTAGACGCAAGTAAAGAGCAAAACAGGTGCCAAAGTGGGCCAAGGTCAGCCTACAGTGAGGAAGCCGTGGCATCCATGATTCTGTTGCCCACTGTGCTCAGAACTTAGTGGGAGCAGCAAGCCCTTCCTAGAAAAGAGCCAAGTGTCACCAATCAGCAATTCATAATGTGTTTTCCCCGTTGTGAGAGGTAACTGGTTCCTGCTGTTGCCTTCTGCAGATTTCCAGCTAGTAGGCTTAGCTCCTAATCTGAGAAAGAATAATTGCTCTAACAATTACTGAAAAGCTGTCAGCTCTTGCATTTCCAGAGATTTTTCTACAAAGTGTTCCTCTTACAGTCACCTTCACTTTTACAACTTTTGGGAATTTTCTGTATCAAAAATGAAAGAGAGGAGGTTGGATAACACTTAGCTCAGCTATGGAAAAAGTTTACGGAGTTTGTTGTAGCAGTGCCTTCCTGTTTTGATTAAGCAGGATGCAGGTAGTATGTTTAACAGTACTGCACTCCAAAGGGAAAGAAGATCTGTTACTGTATTCTGCAAAGATCAGCGACTCCCTTTTACAAAGCCATGAAGTACATCTTCCCGATGTACTTAAGTGTCCAATGCAAGCAGAAAAGATGAAAGAAAACTTCAGGAGGACATCTGTCTGTGTACAAGTTACTGATATAAATAGAGAGACTGGGAAAAGTAATTCTGAGTCTGTTTCGTTTTCTACTTAGGAAAACCAGTGAGAACATAAGTCTGCAGGAAAAGCACTGACATAAGCTCTTGCTGAGGGAGAAATTGGGGCACAGCTCAGCACTGTTTGTTTTCATGTGGGTTTAGATAACAAAAGTCTGAAAGGGAGATTTGATTTACTGTTGTTCTGAAACCACTTTTTCTTAGGTCTGCGAGCCTCAGCTCTACCTGTGTGTTTTCTAGGTTTTAGATGTTTTTTTTTCCCACATAGTTTTTCAACTCTATGTTCTGTTTGGGATAATACAAGGTTTAGAAGTCTAGAGAGGAGGAGAAAGTGAGTGGTTTGGAGCATGGAAGTGGAGTCTTTCATTTCATTCATTTCTTTTCTCATTGTTTGGCAGGTGGAAAGCACAGATTTACAGAGCTGAACTGGATCAGCCGAAGAAGTGGGAGAAGAGAAACAAAACAAGCACAGCACCACTGAAAAGAGCTTCAGCTTTATCTAGCAGCATCACCACAGCAACCAGAAAATACAATTAAAAGACAAGGGCTAGCACAGAGAAAGGTGGAAGTGCAGCTCCTTACCTTTGGAAAGAAGGCAGCAGAATAATTATGCTGAACAGAAAAGAGTATTTGGTGGATCTAGCCAGACTCTGGCAAAGGGAAGTATCCCTTCATTAACAGAAATGTGCAAGTGTTTATGCACTGGAAAGCGGAGTGCCATGAGATATACTGAAGAAACTACTTCTGTGCTTGTCTATCTACATGTTTTGTACCCCTGCTGGGACTGAATTAGGTGGTGGAGGCATCTTGGGCCATCAGGTATTGGACAGCAACTTTTTTTTCCATTCAAGGTGTACCTGGCACAAGAACTGAAAGGTATTGCAGATCTTTTTCAGAGATTCAGAGTGAGACAATCTCCACCCTTTCCCTTCTGTAACTGCCTGCTATACCATGGGATGTCGGCAAAGCTCTGAGGAGAAAGAGGCAGCGCGGCGGTCCCGTAGGATTGACCGCCACCTGCGCTCTGAAAGTCAGCGACAGCGAAGAGAGATCAAGCTCCTTCTCCTGGGTACCAGCAATTCGGGGAAGAGTACTATTGTAAAGCAGATGAAAATCATTCATAGCGGTGGCTTTAACTTGGAGGCCTGTAAGGAATACAAACCTTTGATTATCTATAATGCAATTGACTCTCTCACTCGTATCATACGGGCTCTAGCCACCCTTAAGATAGAATTTCACAATCCTGACCGAGCATATGATGCTGTGCAGCTTTTTGCCCTGACAGGCCCAGCTGAGAGCAAAGGTGAGATTACCCCAGAGCTTCTGGGAGTCATGAAACGGCTCTGGGTAGACCCTGGCGTGCAGGAGTGTTTTTGCCGCTCCAATGAGTATCACTTAGAGGACAACGCGGCATACTACTTAAACGATCTAGAAAGGATTGCAGCACTGGAGTACATCCCCACAGTGGAAGATATTCTGCGTTCTCGGGACATGACCACAGGAATTGTGGAAAATAAGTTCACCTTCAAAGAGCTGACTTTCAAAATGGTGGATGTGGGTGGACAGAGATCTGAACGCAAAAAGTGGATCCACTGTTTCGAGGGGGTTACAGCAATAATTTTCTGTGTGGAGCTGAGTGGATATGACTTGAAGCTGTATGAAGATAACCAAACAGTAAGTACCCTTCTAATTATCTTCTTCTCCCCCAGCACTCGGCCTTTTTTTCCCTCCACCTTCCCAAGGCAGTAGTTTCTGAGTTCCCAGCCCCAAACATGACTTTCTTGCCCAACCTGTAATAAAAAGCCAAAAGCTATGATTCTTCATTTGGATAGTTTTCTCCACTGGACAGATCTATTTATTTATTTATTTGTGTGATTATTTAATGCTACTTTCAGGAAATGGAGGTGCTCTGCACAGATCTTTGAAATTTTTGTGTTTGTGCCCGTTGGCTAAACATTTACATCAATAAAGACAGTCGATTTCAGCTCAACAGGTCATAGGTCTACATCCTATGTCTTTCTTCATGTCTTTCCACCACTTATGCTTTTACTCAGCATTCACACTAAACAGCCTAGGACTGGGCTTCCACTGAACCCACCACTCTGCCCAGAAAGCATGATACTATCACTATACATCGCCCTATCGATTTGACCTGCCCAAAACCAAATAACAGCATTCACTCTAACACCAGTGCTCAAACTGGCTTTCTCCACCTGTGAGGCTGGCACCAGCCTTGCAATGCTAATCACCTCTGCACGAACACACAGCTCAGATCACTTCCAAAACCTAAACCTTCTACAGTGTAAAAATCATCCCCCTAACACTCATACTCCTCCCCATAGCCCTCCTATCCACTCCTAAACTCCTATGACCTACTACAACCATACGTAGCCTATTAACCTCCACACTAAGGCTCCAGTGGCTCCTACCAACACACTATCCCCACTGTAGTGACATTTTGGTGTACAGGGATGGTTAATTTGGACATTATGTTCTGCCAGTCCCAGGAGATTTTGAAGCTAAAATAGTAATGAGTAACTGTTTTCTTCCCAATTTTTCTGCCCAGGATTTTCAGTCACAATTTAGAATGAAATCAATTTAAAAAAAAAAAATGTGTTAAAGTAGCTTGCACCTTTTAAATTTACGGTTTTCTTGGACTGTTTTTGTTTATATGGCTGATTTGCCTTGTCCAATTAATAACTGTTCCTGTTTGATTCCCTTTAATGCTATTAGCTTCTGGCTTCGACAGTGTGCAAATACAGTAACTATGAAAAAATAGATGAACACATGCATGTCTTTGCTTCACATTTCATTTGAACTTCTTGATTTTCTAGCCTTGTAAAGCGTGGTGCTTAAGAGAAGGGAGTTTGTGGGCAGGAACATGTAATGATTCTAGCATCTTGCTGTGTTTATGCTTGAACACAGCTGCCTTTCAGGAAGAATTAAAGCCTAGACGGTAAAGTTAGCAAGTTAACCTTGAGATGCTTCTCCTTTTCTTGTACTGCTTTACATAGCTTCTGCTTTTTTTCCATTAGAAGGCTTATTCACCAGTTCTTGGAATATTCTAGAACACCTGAATCCTCCTTCAACACTATGTAAGTGTTGTCGGTGAGGAAATTATTCCAAGAAAATCTTTGTAAGATGCTTCAAATCTAACTGAATCTGACAACGGGTGATGGGCGTAAGTTGGAGAACAAGAAGTTCCATCTCAATATGAGAAAAAAATGTGTTTACTGTAAGGGTTACTGAGCACTGAAAGGGGCTGCCTAGGGAGGTTATGGAGTCTACTTTTCTGGAGACGTTTAAGACCTGTCTGGATGCATTTCTGTGTAACATGTCTTAGGTTTTATGATCTTGCTCAAATAGAGGGGTTGGACTTGATGACCCTCAGAGGTCCCTTCCAATCCCTAATGATCTGTGTATCTCAAGTTTACAGAAGGGGATCTTTTAGCCAGGTCTAATGATCAGATTTGGTAGTGCTCTGTGGAAGAGAATGACTCATCTGACTTGACTGTTGTTCTTGTCTGATAGACACCCCTCCCCTGCCTTCATTTATGTGTGATACACACATCTATATTGAAGTTTCTTTACAGAGTATTTTAAGTCAAATGTAGCCTACTGCACATGTACGTGTAGGATCTGTAGCATCTGTGTGACATCCACTAGTTCTTGTATGGGTGTGATGCTACTTTGTATGCAGCTACTTCCTTTAACTATTTTGCCCTAAAATCATAATTTCAGGGAACCCCTGGAGATTTCACAACTGATAACTGCTTCATATAGATCTCTCTGAAAAGACAAGTGGGGGAACAAGCTGGGACAAAGGGGAACTTGCTACACAGACTGGTAGAAGGGAGTACTGAAGCTCTGCATGTCTGTCACAGTGCAAATACCTCTGTTGTGAATTTCCTCTACCCTGAAAAGATCTGTTCCCCTATCCTGGAGAGAGGACCAACTGTGACCGTCTTCACTGTTGTTTATTTTGTACTAGACTTGTGTAAGGTTGGCATAGTTCCCTGAGATGTCAACAATATCAGTACCTGAAGCAACTTCAGTGCCTTCAGTCTAGTCTGCTGTTTATACAGTACTGTTAATCATACAACAACAGTACAGACTGAGATACTGTCAAGTGATGTAAGACAGTCCTCAGTTCTGGTGATAGGAATTTATAGCTGTTGAAGTAGGGAAACTCCATGAGACAGAAGTGGTTAATGAAAGGAATTCCATAGGTGGTACTTCTGACATACTGTTCAGATATTGTATCAGAAGATGACAGATCTATCACCGACATAGAGTTGGAGGAAGATACTAGTATTTTCTTCCAAGCCATCAGAGAACATCAGGGATTGGAAGGGACCTCAAAAGATCATCTAGTCCAATCCCCCTGCCAAAGAAGGATCACCTAGACCAAGTCACACAGGAACACATCCAGGAGGGTTTTAAATGTCTCCAGATGAGACTCCACAACCCTCCTGGGCAGCCCCTTCCAGTGCTCCATCACTGTCACTGGGAATAAGTTCCTTCTCACATTCATATGGAACCTCCTGCATTCCAGCTCACACCCATTGCCCCTTGTCCTATCACTAGATGACATTGAGAAGAGCCTGGCCCCATCCTCATGACACTCACCTCTCACATATTTATAAACATTAATGAGGTCACCCCTCAGTCTTCTCCAAGCTAAAGAGGCCCAGCTCCCTCAGCCTTTCCTCATAAGGGAGGTGTTCTGCTTCCTTCATCATCTTCACTGCTCTGTGCTGGACTCTCTCCAGCAGCTCCATGTCCTTCTTGAACGGAGGGGCCCTGAACTGGACTCAATACTCCAGATGTGGCCTCACCAGTACAGAGTACAGGGGGAGAAGAACCTCTCTCAATCTGCTAACCATCCCCCTTCGGATCCACCCCAGGATGCTGTTGGCCCTTTTGGCGACAAGAGCACATTGCTGGCTCATGGTCATCCTGCTTTCTACTAGGACCCCCAGGTCCCTTTCTCCTATGCTGCTCCCCAACAGGTCAGTCCCCAGCCTATACTGGTACCTGGAGTTGTTCCTGCAGAGATGCCAGACTCTACACTTGCCCTTGATACATTTCATTAAATTTCTCCCTGCCCAGCTCACCAGCCTGTCCAGTTCCCGCTGAATGGCAGCAGAGCCTGCTGGGGTGTTGGCCACACCTCCCAGCTTTGTTTTTGCTATCCTCCAGTCCCTAGGCACCTCTCCTGATTCCTGTGACTTGGCAAAGATGATCAAGAGTGGCCTAGCAATGATTTCTGCCATCTCCCTTAGCACTCGGCGGTGCATCCCATCTGGGCCCATGGATTTATGTACATCCAGTTTGCCATACGAAAAATGCACAAGCCAAAAAGAAGACAAAACCTGTAGAGCAGTATCTCCAAGAAATCTCATTCTTGGCTTATTATTTGCTTGGTTTTGCTAGTAGTAAAGTCTGATCTTTTCAAGTTTCAGGTTCTGCAACCGTCTTCTTTCCTCCAAACCGGTATAAGACTAGACCATCACCACAGAAAATAAATGGAACTATTACCTTCACATCTCGTGCATGTAGGAAAGGGGGTCTTTACATATAGACAGACTCTGATCATTACCGGTACAGTGCTGTGAAATTATTTTCATTAATTTGTATTTTTAATTCCTTTGTCAGTATTTTTGGTTGTTAACACAGTTTCTCTACAGAGGTTTTTCTAAGTAGAAGGGAGCTAAGTGATAAGTCAGAGAAGCAATTATACTAAGGTTGGAACTAAGACTACAAAATCACTTCCAAAAATACTTCCCTTTGTTTTACAAGCTTGCCTTATATGGCTGGATCCCTTTTGTGTGCACTTTCTGTTGTTCAAGGAAAACAAACTTATGGTCAGAACCTTCACTTAAGCTGAATTTTTGATGAAACTTTTCAGCAATACTTGAATTTTATTTCAAAGGAAATACTCATGAATGCAAAATCTTTTACAAAGATTTCTCTTATTAGCAGGCAGCTAAGTGACAACTTTGAGAAGCAATTATACTAGGTCATGAGAAGCATCAGAATGGAGAAATTTATTTTAAAGGAAAAAAAATGTTACCTAACTTTGCATAGCTTTCTCAAGTTTGTCGAGATCTTTCTGATACGCCTTCGTCGTTGCCTCTGTGTGCCAATGGCTATTCTGAGAGTGAAGAATTCTCTTTTTAATGATTTTTGCAGAGGTAGGATATTCCAAATAATCACTGTTGGCTCTGCTTGAATTGAGTCTTTTTTGTTGGTATAGCTTATCACGTGTATATTTCCCTGATCTTATATTCTGTAGTGATTTTACAGTTTATCCACTGCACTTCCATTTTCTTCTCTGTACTACCCTGACTGACCCTTTACTGTCCTACACGTGGACTTAACACTTTGCTACCTGGAGACTGTTGTGCCTTCCTATTGTAAGAGATTCCTACATCTGCTTTTTCTTTAGTAACCTTCTCTTGACATGAGAGAAACATTGTCCCTTTCTATCATTTTCAGAGATGTTAGAAAAAGTGTATCTTAAATCTAGACCCTGGCTAAGGAGTAATTTGGATTCTTGCAATTCTTTAGATTTTTCCTGTCTTGCTCTTCAGGTTTAACAATAAAAAATGTCTAGCCCAAGGGGAAAAAAATATCAACATATTCTGAAAAATCCTTGTGGATGTTGATTTTGTTCAAATGAAGTAAGCACCTGGGTTATTTTCAGAGTGACGTTAAAGCCCACTTTTACAGAGTGTTTTAGAATTCTGTAGGGCTAATCTGTGATCTCTTTTTATCCCTTTCCTACAGTCTGATACTCCTTGGTGCTATTGCTTACAGAGGCTACTCAATATGGAATTCAGACTTGATGCCTGTCAGCTCCCACAGTCTGTGCAACCACTATCCAAGTATTTGCCCATCTATAAAATTTAATTCTGCAGATGTATTTTTATTATCTGCGGAGAAATTAGAATTTAGGTAAAACATGTATAAGCAGTCACCTTCCTGAAACTCATACTTACGTGGTGAAAAGGAGAGGGGCACTCATAACATTTTGGGGGAACATGACTCTACAATCATAAAGAACAGCTTAAGTCTGGCCTATCTTTCATTGGCTCTTATGCTTTTGCCAAATATACATCCTTAATTCACTGTGTAGAGATGGCATGTTCCAGGTATTCTGATACACAATACAGTATTAAACAGCTACAACAGCTAAGCCGTGAGAAGTACTGTTGATCTGCTACACAGACTGCCACTTGTGAAAACAGCCCTACAAATAAGTGTGTTGCTGAATCTAAAAAGCTTCCTGGTATCCTAACTTTGGTGAAGAGAACTGTTAAACCAAAGTAGTCCACTGCCACACATTACTTCCTGCTTGACAGAGCTGGGTGATATATAAACTGTGAAAGCTGAGCAAACGATCTAGATGAATATGGTAACGTCTGTGTTTCCTGTTGACACAAGTAGATAAATGCTATGCACGAGCTCTGTCTTCGCTGAAGATGTGTTAAAATAATGATTGACAAACATGGTAAAAATTAAAGAAAAAATGAGCTTGTTCTGCATAGTGGTAAGTCCTGAGTATAGCTAACTCATCAAGAGCTCTCTTCGAGAAGCAAGATTATCAGGTGTCTGGACAGTTTTTCCATTGTGTGTAATTTGAAGATGCAAAGTAGATTAACCTTTATGTTGCCTGAAAACAAAGGAGAGAAGACAGAATTTTTCTGGGGCTTTTGTCTTTCTTCTGCTTTGCTTTACTCTGTCACTTGCAGAGACAAAATCACTTGAGTTAACAGTTTGTAGATCTGGCCAAACTAGTTTTTGAGTTGTCTGCTCAATCTGTGGTATCGAGCTGCTTGCTAAAGAGCAAGAGAGTCAAAACTGAAATTCCTCACTTTGTTTTTCTCCACTATGCGCGTTTTTCCATTGTTATTCTCTATAACAATATTTTCCCTGCTTATCTGGGGTTATCTGCAAATGTGATCCATCTGCTTTCATTTCCACAGTGTTTTATGAGGTTTTTGTCTTGTTTTGCTGTGTAATAAATCTGGCTGTACTTTTCCATGTGTTATACCTAGATACTGTGACTCAGCTAGCTAACAGCTGCGTAACAGCTGCCTCTTCCTTTAACTCAGTTGTAAAATTGCTTTGTGCAATGCTGTTGGAATGATACTGCACAACGCTTTGTACAATATCTTTGATTTATTATTCCTGACCAGCATCTGAGGAGGTTGCCTTGTTTTTATATCCCCACGCTGATTTCTTCTCTGCTATATGAAGTAAATTACTTGTCTTAATTTTCATGGTCCTTAGCAGCTGGTTGACCCATTTTATCTTTTATTGCATACTAAGGTGTCATCTCTGGCTTTTGATGGTGTTAAATTATCAAGTGATTTGGCAGCAGGGCACGAGGATTGGCCTTCTTATATGTTGCACCATGCACTTCAGAGTTTTCTATTAATATCTAAGTGTCACATCATTACTTAAATTTCTCCTTAAATTAATGTGTGCTAGAGAATGTTAAATAACCTGTTCCCTACCATGTTAGTACTCTTGCTTCTCACCTGGTGTTTTTTTGTAAGTCTCCCCATCTGTCCGTATGGATGCACTCAGCTTTGTATTTCCTATGTGCTATATGTTCTGATGGACAATTTTCAGCTTGCTTCTACAGTCTGTAGCTGCAGCAGGGTTCTAGACTATTTGATTCTTCAAAGATAAAGTAATGAAGTAAATAATGAAATGCATTTAACATGAATGTCTGGTTGAGAATCCCTGGGGTCAGTTGTTGCAGCAGATTTATATAGATTCATACCAAGCCGAGGTTGCATATATCTAGTTTTTCTCAAAATGATGCTAGTTTTATAAATAGGAATGTTACTACTTGCAAGTAACTTAGATTTCTAGATGTTTGTTCTCTTTCTTACAGCCATTGCGAGTGAATGGAAAAGTGGAATGTCAGGCTTTTTGGAGGGTCATGTTTTAGTATAGCATCTTGCTAGAAGGAAGATGCAGATCAAAGACAAAATACTGCAGCAAGCAGCTCTGTCAGCAGTAGGCATCATGCAAAACAAATTGTTAGGGTCATAATGGAACCTCTTAATTATCTGAAAAGAATTTACGTGGAAAGCTGTCTGTTATATGCTAATTGTATGAATGTTGAGCATCCTGTTTCTGCCAGGAATTTTTTTATCAAGTAAACAAAACCAAATTATTTTTTCGCCTTTTCCCTGCAGCCAAACACTTGAGATTATTTGTCTTTCCTGATACTCCAGTTTTTTGAGGGCACAGTGTGGTAAAACTCTGTCTGGATATTTTTCAGCAATATGAATAAAAACAGTAAGGAAAAAGGAGAAACTGTGGGACATGTTATACATCGCCCTTTTAGCACCTGTGGTTATCAGTGGCAAAAAACCCATGTCAGTGAATAATTTTCTGACAAACTAAGTGTCTTGGGAATCTCAGGAAAAGATCGACCTAAACGATTCAGGTGCTCTCACTTCTTACAAAGCATTTCCATTTCAAGATATTTCATAGTGAGGTTTGTGTGGGAGCAAAGCCTAGATGACTTCAACGATTACACTTCATGTGTGTAATCGTTCAGCACTGCAAATTGAGTTCTAGCTTTGCCTTTTTCCGCTTAAGAAGGTTTTGTGCATATACTCTCTTACCACAGTTTAATTTTAGAGGTTGATATATAAAGATTCCAGCCTGAAGACTTATATCCAACCATATATCTTCAAAACATGTGAATGTCAGTAAAATAATGAACCTTGGTAACGACCAATGAACTCACAATGTCTTTCAAGTAGATATCAAGGTCAGGTTTGATGGGGCTTTGAGGAGTCTGTTCTAGTTAGAGATGTCCTTGCTTGTTGTAGGGGGGATTGTACTAGATGACCTTTGGAGGTCCCTTCCAACCCAACACATCCGATGATTCTATGGTTTCAGATTTGACTATTCATTTGGGTTACATTGCTCACTGTAATTGTACAGCTTCTGTTATGGATAGAAGTGATCTGTTGTCTGTGTGGATGTGGATTCCAGACACAGAACACATAGGAGAGCAGTCTTCTATATTTTGCACTTGTTGCTGTATCCTGAACGTCGCATTTGGTGTAACTTCAGATCACAGAATCACAGAACATTAGGGATTGGAAGGGACCTCAAAAGATCATCCAGTCCAATCCCCCTGCCACAGCAGGATCACCTAGATCCAATCGCACAGGAACATATCCAGGTGGGTTTTAAATGTCTCCAGAGAAGGAGACTCCACAACCCCCCTACTAACAGTAACTTTTTAGAAAACCTATTCTGACTGAATGTTGACTAAATTGCTTCCTTTAGTTGAAGAAAAACCAAGTTCACAAATATGATAATGTGCCACACTGGAATAAAAACCAGAAAAACCTCATCTTGATGACACTGTTAGATTGAATGAAGGTGCCAGTATCAGACTGTGAGGCTTATCTATTTAATGCCAATAGACTAATTCCTAAACCAAAGCTGTATTTAACCCTGCAGATAAATAGGTGTTTTTGTCACTATAAAGCAGTGAACTTAATTCAAAGAAATCCAAAGAGACAACAACAGGAAGACTTTTACCCATCGTAGAAAAGTATAGCACGAGAGCAATGTGGTATCACTGCAGCATTCCTGGAATACTCCTACTGAGTAGTATTGCTCTACTTTGGTGTCTAATGTTGTTTGTTGGGCTGGTTTCTGAATTAGACAACTAAATTTCCCCATGCATTTAGGTTACTGCAGGGGATGGCTCAAATCCCCTCATGACAACTGCCTTAAAGATGATAGAACTCCTTTTTGGTCTCTGTGACTAGCTGTATTCAAAACATCTAGACAGGAAATGTGTTTACTATGATCTTTAAATTAATTCAGAGCATTCCAGTGCAGAGATAAATAAAATATGAAGACATCAGGAGTGGCAGCATGCTCCTAAATGTGCTATGAGCGTCAGGCTCAGAATAGCGTTTAGGTGGAAATATAAGGAAACTGGCAGATAAATAAACGGAACTTCAGTAAAAAATTTTCAGTAACACTACCATCCCCCAAGCTATAAAAGTAAATAACCTCACCCCAAACCTAATTCCAGTTATGACTAACAATGTAGTGTGTAGGTAAAGCTCTCTTTACAGCATTAAACTAGCTGCTAGAGCACTACATATGGACATGAGACACCAGTCAAACACTTGGAGAATTGTAGTGAGTCAGTATTGTGAGTCAGTACTACTGTTCTGCTAGCTCCTGTAACTTACTGAACAAACTCACTGCTCGTTCATGCAGGGGAATATTCTGTGTATCCTGGGCACCCACAGAGCGTTCTGCTGTCCTTATCATAACCATCTGTAAAACCCAGGTACTGCCATGGTGTTAGGAATTGTAAGACTACACTTACACAAACCAAAAAATTATTGTAAAACTGTGTGGTGGTTTGTCTCTGGCTGGGGGCCAGTTGCCCACCAAAGCTGCTCTATCATTCTCCTTTTTAAGATGGACAGAGGAGAGAGAAATACAATGAGAAGCTGGCAGGTAAAAGCCAACAACAGTGTAATAAAACAGAAAAAGCAAAAGCTGTGTGCAGAAGCAAAGGCAAATAATAAAGATGATTAGTCTCTTCTCACAGGTAATTAGTGACAGAACCAGAGGGAATGGTTTGAAGCTTCAACAGGGTAAGTTTAGACTGGACGTCAGGAAAAAATTCTTCCCAGAGAGAGTGGTCAGGCACTGGAATGGGCTGCCCGGGGTGGTGGTTAAGCCACCATCCCTGGATGAGTTGAAAAGATGCTTAGATGTAGTGTTGGGGGATGTGGTTTAGGGGTGAATTTGTAGAGTAGGGTTGATGGTTGGACTTGATGATGCCAAGGGTCTTTTCCAACCTGAATGGTGCTGTGATTCTCTACTTCCCATCAGCAGAGGGTGGTTAGCTGCTATTCTAGGAAGCAGGGCCCTGATCGAGTTATTGGTCGATCCAGAGGACACAACACCATCAATGAATGGTTATCAAAGACCACAGTGTCATCACATAGATGATGTCACAAAATGAGAAGAACATGGTTAAGCAAAGAAACCATCAAAACACAATGAGATAATATTGCAAGTTCATATTTCAGATTTAAGCAGCTGCTCAGTTAGCTTTGAGCGATGTGAAATTTAAAAAGGCTTTTCTTTAACGTCGTTAATTCTAAGGCGTATGTTAGGCTTTGATATAAACATGTGGACTAACAAGAGCAATATTTTCACAGTTATATGAGAGTAAGAGCAGGGAGTACAGCAACCAAGTAACACAGAATATAACAGCATACATTTCCAGAAGGTGTGTTTACTACAGCCTCTGTTGACGTGCATATAAACCTCCTGCATGCTCATTCTCATTGCAGGTGGTACTGCAATTAATCTAATTAATCTAGAGTAATGTGATGAGAGTGTTCAGTGGTTTCATTTGTGTCAACTCAGAATTCCTTAAGTTTCTTACAGTATCAGCACTTTTTTGTTTGATATATATGGGGTTTTTACATGGGCTTTTCTAGAGAAGCTTTATTTAAACAGAAGTCAGGTTCTAGGAAGAGATATCACATGCAAGTAATAGTAATTTAATACTTGCACGGCAGTGTTGCCTTTCCAGCAATTTAACGTAAAAGAATGGCGTCCAATACTGAGAACTCTAAGGTAACTGGCAGCGTGATAAGGCTCTTATGGGAACTTCAATTTTTTGTAAAGACTTTAGGCATTTCAACATCATATTGAGTCACTGTCGTACCAGACAGTGATTTTGGAGTTGTAACAGCTTGGGCTATGAAAATATCCACTTGATGTTCAACAGTGGTCAAAAATGCAAGTAATGTTAGGAGTAGACTCAGAAAAAAATAAGAAAACAGCGTAAAATGCAAACTGCTGCCAGAATGTGATCAAAGTTCTTGTTCTCCCACTTTGAAGAACGTATATTAGAATTAGAGCAGGTGTGCGCTAAGGTACAAAATAGAATCACAGAATCATTCAGGTTGGAAGAAACCCTTGGGATCATCGAGTTCAACCATCAACCCTACTCTACAGGTTCACCCCTAAACCAGATCCCCCAACATTTCATCTAAGCTATTAATAGACTTAGTTAAATTTTGAACTTGTCAACCAATGACAGTGTCCCCTGATTATACTTCAAAATTAGCAGACAATGAATAACTACTCTACTCCAATTAATTCAGTTCTCTAACACCTGTCACTTATTTTTTAAGATGCTTAATCTTGATAGTGTCCTTTGTTTACATTATTAAACTGTTTAAAACAACTTGCTTTCAAATCCACAGTCTAGTCATTCTCTGCATTTTTACTCATTATTTACTGGTTGGTCATACTTGTACTTTATAAACATTCAGTAGAAGTAGATTTTTACTTAACTAATAGAGTTTAGCATGAAATCCATGGAACAGAAGCAGAATCTTAAGAAGCAAGAATCCTTCAGTCCTTCAGTTATAGGGAGAAAGCTTATGTCTAAATTAACTTTATAGAATAACATGATAGTGTGTCATACATGCTACATTTACTTCAGGACAGCCTTTTTCTTGTACAAGGTTTAACAACCTTGTGCTCTGCTGTTTCCCTGGCAACATGACATGGTAAAGTCAATGATGAGTTTTGCTTCAGTGGTGTCCTGCCAAAGCTCGTGGTGTTTTGAGCAATCTGAGATTTCTCACTGCAACTGTGTCATAGCAGTGAGAGTTTCTTTCCATTAAGGTCTGCCAAAATAAGTTGGAATTCCATTGGTGCAAATGTTTATGCAGTAATGCCCTGATAATACTGGCCAGGGATGCGAGAGTAGACTGGCCACTTGTCAGAGTAGACTAATTCTTACAAGGCTTTTAAGTGTAGTCCAATAGTATGAATTCCCCTGGCAGTGATACAGAAAGGGATGGTTCTAATAGCTTGCATTGTGCCTTTACTCTTCTTCATAGATCAAACAAAATCCACAATTAAAAGGAAACAGATAAAACCTCAAAACCCCATACATGCATAAAGGAAAATATGAAGTACAAATGTAAAAGGAAGTTAAAGATATGTTAAAAAAAAAAAAAGGCTGACAAAACTAAATGCTGTTTGGCTGAGCCTGAAATGTCCTGGAGGCAGCATCCTGCAGAGCAGCTGGCTGTCACTGCTATCCAGAAATCCATACTAAGACTTAAAGCATTTATAAAGGTTGCAAAAGGTTGAATTGTTTTGCCTAGCTTAAAAGACTGGTTTGTACCTGCTTAGTGTTTTTCTGAAAGAGCAAAAAATGCTCAATATTTAAAGAAATATGTAATCTAATGGAGGAAAGCAAAATAAGAACAAGTGCTCTGAAGAGCATCTAGGTGTTTATTCTAGAGAAGAGGGGGCTTAGGGGAGACCTTACTGCTCTCTACGACTACCTGAAAGGAGGTTGTAGACACATGAGTGTTGGTCTTTTCCCAAGTAACTAGCAATAGGACATGAGGAAATGGCCTAACTAGGGGAAATTTAGTTTGGCTATTAGGAAAAATTTCTTTACTGAAAGAGTTGGAACAGGGAAGTGGTGGAGTCACCATCCCTGGAGGAATTCAAGAAACACATAGATGTAGCACTTCAGGACGTGGTTTAGTGGGCATGATGATTAGACTTATGAAGTTGTACTTGATGCTGTTAGATATCTTTTCTGATTTTAATGATTTTATGATTCTATCTTGATTTGACTGAATGCTGGCTATTCTGAGCTACTCAGGGAATTATCACCAGATTGGAAGTATTAATGTTACCCACTGCTTTTTATTTTCTTCTGTAAAAGCCAGAGTATAGAACAAGAGGATATGAATAATCTCTAAATGCAATCCAAAGACTAGAATAATGGATTTTCTGTGACAGAAATTAGATTCTCACTCAATTTCCGCTATATTTTTTTTCAGGGTTGAACCAGATCAGGGATATGGGGTAGGATGCAGTTAAATTTAATTCTTACTCCTATTCTTGTTTTCTCTCTCTCATTCCAGTATTTATTAGCTGCTTTTTGACACTCATTTTTATGTTATAATGTTTACCACAGTGAATTATTCACTATCTTTGTGAGAACAAGAGCTCAAAGATAAGGAATGAAAAGTTTGTGCTTGATAGAAGGATAACAGAAATTGTCAGAAGGACTGAACTTCATAAACTCCCAAGGGAGATGCTAGAATAATCAACTATAATTTTCCTCACAAGTGGATTAGAAGAAGTATTAACGGAGAATAGTGTAGTAAACAGTCCTGCAATATATACAATCAGATGATGAAAAAATTATATCATCGTGTATGTTAGTCAGCATTTGAAGTCTTTGTTCTGCAGAAGAATAAACAGCTAGGAAATTCCATGGAATTTCAGTATATTGCATACTGATATGAGCAAAGCCAGGCTTCAGATTTTAATTCTTTGTTCCTTGCCTTCCTGACTAATACTTCTATACTTCTGTGCTCTTTACACATTTTCTGTGAGAAAATTGCTGATTTTTATTAGTACTCGTTGTCCTTATTAATCCTGTGCATTCTCAATGGTTTCCTTCATCGGTAACAAGGTCCTGGAGGATCTTGTGTTCTGGTTCATAAGGCTGACTTTCCTATTTAGAACCCAGCTTTATATGCATTGTGTTGTATTGCTCAATGTATAAGCACAATACAGACGGGGAAGCTCCTGCATCCTGTGAGAGGGTACAGACTTGTAGGATAATGGATTAAGCTGAAGCAGGGTGTAGGGTAAAGTGATGGAAAATTCGAACTGTCACATAATTCCAGGAGAAACACTGGAGCCATCAGCTACAAACATATTTACAAAGAGAATAAGTAACCTAAAAGCAAGACTGGTCCACTTTGAAAAGAAATAGAACAGCTTCACAAATAAGTGAAATGGAAATAAGCCTATCAATTCACAACCTAATGATGTCAGATTCTACAGAGATTGTAGATTCTGCATAGAATGTAGTCATTCTGCGTAGGGAATCTTTTACTTTTGGTGATCTGTTTGTTACCCCCTCAGTTCCCTCTTTTTCCCTTCCCATGTTCTGCTCAAAATCCTCTTGATTCCATCATACGTTTCCATTACAGAGCTGACACCTGAATTGCAGCATCATAATGCAGAGCTCTATGTGAAAGGATCTGGATTATTTTTAAAATTTTAATTATTTAGTGTCACAGAAAGACACTGTCAAAATAGTTTATCTCTACTGAGTGTGCAATAATTCTTAAACCTCTCTGAATTATGTTTCTTCTCTGTGCTATAAAACCCTCATCTCAACTGCTCTTTCTTGATTGTTCTATCATCTTGCGTCAGTGGCCTAATCTTCCTTATTCTGACTTGCTTTTCTCGGTTCCAGAGGTGTATGGCTTATTGAAAAAAAGCTTCTCGAAAGATATATTTACTGAAACATCTTTTGTCGCGTTAAACTGTCTCACGGCATTTGTTGCACGCAGAGCTGAGATAATGGGTTTATCAGACTGGTATATTACCTTGTTTTTGAATATCTGTCAAGAAAGGATTTCGTGGTAGCCACACCAAACCCCATGCTGATTTTATAGATAAAGGCTAATAAACGTTTTGATGGCTCTTCATCTGCCTTGTGACACCCAAAGATTTTTGAGAATAACTTCATGCAGACAGTCAATACAATATTATTGACTTTTACTTGCTAAAAGTGACAGTGCTGCTGTTTTGAAGTACTGAAGTGTTTATTTTGAGATCTGTTTTTGAAATACTTCTATTCTTGGAAAATTGTGTAATCTGCAAACTGAATATTCTGTTAGCACCATTTAAAATGCTACACATGTTTGTGCTTTGATTCTCATGGAATCGAAAAAATTGTATGCATTACATACTGCGTTCCATTCGCCTCAAGGGTCAAAGCGCTTCAGCGAAGTCAGCCTGAGCAATAGTCTGCTAAGAACTGGAGCTTATGTTCTTAATCAGAAAAATATACCTTTCAGGATGTAAATGCTCATTTATGCTATTAGAGTAATTTCAGTGACGGTCGGGATTCAAATATGTGTAATGAGTAAAATTACTTAGGGTAACTATTTTGGTTAGAGCAATGAATAAAAGTATTGATAATAGTTGGTG
This sequence comes from Phoeniculus purpureus, assembly GCA_028565055.1. Taxonomy (NCBI): domain Eukaryota; kingdom Metazoa; phylum Chordata; class Aves; order Bucerotiformes; family Phoeniculidae; genus Phoeniculus; species Phoeniculus purpureus. The sequence goes on along the minus strand of JAOXOE010041222.1, from coordinate 4,334 downwards.
TGTTTCCTGCTTCTAATTAGATTTTATATGATCACAAGAATATTCAGGTTTTATGACTGTTTTAGAACACCAAATGTGCTCAGTTCAAATGTATGAGAGTCTTTCTGAAGCAGAGGAACTATAATTTCATTTTGTGTCAGATAGTCTGTGTGCAGTAAGTGAAATTAATTGGAAGCTTTATATAGGTGAGACTTAGAAATTTCATTAGGGTTAGGTGTTGCTAAATATTTCAGTTATAAAAGGTAATTCTGTAAGTACTTTTAGTTTTGCATTTTTTCATCTTGTCATTTTATTTCTATTGCCTCTGCACTGAGGTTCAGATATTCTGTAACTCCTGCCAAGTACTGTAGGAGAGTTATCAAAAGGAGTGTGGATGCTAGAGGAGAAGGAATCTGGCTCACTGTAATAGGACCTTTACACAGACCTGAGAAATGTTGAAGACAGGAGGGAGTAGGAAAGGGAAGAGAAGCATGTCCCTGCCAGCTAACAGATATAACCACTGCTCAGTGATCTCAGGAAAGAACCTTTTAAACAGATAATTTCATAGGTGCAAGGGAGGGTGGGAACACAGACTAAGGCTGATTCCTCCCCAGGTATTTTCAGAAGCACAAAGAAATCCTTTTGGTAGTGTTGGTGGGTGGAAGAGAAGAAAGGTGAGATGAGGGGTTTTATCCTGTGCTCTTCCTACTGATATAGGAGGAAGTTCTTCACTGTGAGAGTGGTGAGAGCCTGGAATGGGTTGCCCAGGTAGGTGGTTGAGGCCCCATCCCTGGAGGTGTTTAAGGCTATGCTGGATGCGGCTCTGGCCAGCCTGATCCAGGGCGGGGTGTTCCTGCCTATGCCAGGGGGGTTGGAACTGGATGGTCCTGTGGTCCCTTCCAGCCCTGACTGATTCTATGATTCTGTGATTCTATGATTCTATGTCATAGTTACCACTGCAAAATGTAGCAGAGAGTCCTGATTTTAATCCTATGATAGTTTTACTGTGTCTTCATGTGTTTGATACATTGCGTAGAAAAAACCTGGTATAAGCATAGCTTTGGCTACAAGACCAATTTAGTGTTCCGAACCTCCTATTTGTTTTCCCAGTGCTGCTCACTCTGTTTCTCTGGAATGAGGTATTTTTGCTGGATCTGTTTTACTGGTCACATTTACAGTGAGACCTCACAAACAGATGTGATGCCATATCAGAGGGATGTTGACTGCAATGTAGGAGTAGGGTAAATCCTTTTCCAGCTTCCCTGTCAAGGTCATCTTCTCAGGGAGTTAGAGCCCAACACTACAGCATTGTAATGTGTCACTATGCAGCTAGCCTCATACAAAACATGCATCCACAGAACTTGTCCAGTACCATTGCAATTCAAGATTAGTTATACTATGAAAACAAGGATGTTGAATCAAAGCTATGGATCCTTAATATGGAGCTACTTCAATCATAGCTAGAAGACAACAGCACTGAGAAGTTGTATATTGTGTACCTGTATTTCCACATTTTAGGGTGCTAGATTTAATCTCCAAAGATACCAAATTAAGTAAAATATTACAAAACAAAACTTTAAGGAAAATGTAGAATATATGTAAGAAAATTTAATTTAACAGCAAATTTAAATACTGGTTTATGCATGACTCATGGAAATACAGGAAGTGTATTTGTTTCCAGGGATGTTTAGATCTAGATTTTGTGTATATATATATCTATATATCTATATATCTATCTATTTCTAAGAGGGAAAATGATGTATTAAGTTTAATAGCAAAATGAAATGTATAAAAAGGAAAATAATGATTTAGTCTATTCTCAGTCAAGTTGAAAAATTTCATTTTATAAAAATACTAAAGGCTTAAACGATATTTTTACCCTCATCCTGTTATCTTGTTTAAACAGCTCTTGCTGTTTTAATCTGCAGTCAATAGTGGAACTATTACTACCCTGAGTGTAATTATACCTTCTGTCTACTAGAAGCAGAAGGAGAGAAACTGTAGGCTACTGTGTGTTCACGTTTCGAAACTACATGGTCACAAAAGAAGCTGTGTACTTCAGTAACTGTTAGGTACCAGCCCCTCACCTCCTCTCAACATTAATGGGAAAGATAGGGCATCTATTTAAACCCCAAAAAACACACACACACTCCCCAACACATATATGGTTAATGCTAGCACGCTACAACACAGACATTACTATAACTTTATCTTGCTACGATCTGCTAAATTGGCTAATCCATGGGGTTCAGTGTCCAAAGTGGCTCTTTCCCATTCAGACATTAAATTCCACAAAATATCCAGTGATCCAGCGTGAGACAGGGTAGTTGTAAATATCATGTCATAAATAGTTTTACAATATGGTGTTGTACAGAAGTTACATGGAAGTGTCCTGAATAAAAAGCACTGATGCAGCTTTTCTAAAACGTTAGCACTGCTGTACTGCTCAAGAAGAAATTTAAAACAAAAAGGCCCCATGGAGTCAAACAAACATCACCTTGCTCTGAGAATGCACAGAGCCATTCTGTGCACAAATCAGTCCATTTATTCTTCAAAACACAACTATTTACAATAGAAAAACGCATTGACAAAACTGCTGATGTGCATAACTGAAGAGACCACTCAAGGGAATAATGTTTTTGAGAAGTAACCTCACTTCTTACTTTAAAAAATAACCAAGAAAAGTAAAAAGCTACAGAATTCTCAGAGCCTGACTGGTGGCACTGGACCTTAGTTCTAGCTAAGCAAAGATGCAAAATTGTAATTCAGAAGTGTATTTCAGAAATTGCAAACGTGTATTTCAAATCTCAATGCACATCAGTGCTCATCCTGTGAGATCCACTTCACCGGTGCCATAAATGACTGGTCTTCCCTAAGAGAGAAGACGGAAAAAATCAAGAGCTTGCTTTTTTCTTTTTAAACTAGAATACACAGGGATGTTCTTGTACCTCTGCCATCTCTGGAGACAGGTTGATTATAAGCTTTCCTGTAACCAATTATCTGGAATCCAGGATCACAAGGAGTGTCAGAGCTTTTCTAGAAGCTTTTCAAGCTGAGTAGCATAAAATAGAAACATATTATAAACCTCTAGTGTTGTCTACCATGATACCTAGACAAATTATGGCATGTGCCCAAGGCACTTCCTTTACTTTCTGAAAAAGAATTTTTAAATAATGGTAAAAGACAGTGACAGAAATTGTAGTTTCTCATTATTGCTCGTTTAAACTGGATTTTCAAAACTGCCTGTCTGACATCTTAAAAAAAAAAAAAGAAAAGGAAAATATTAATGTTCTTGGAAAACTCTGTGAGGAATGCCAGGCTTTATACATACAAGACATATGACAAATACACCATGCCAATTCATCAGAACACTCTTGATATGAATAAGTTTTACTGCTGCAGAGACACATAGATACGTTCATCTACGTACGGTCACAACAACGGTCAAGTATAAGAAGCAAGAGATGAAAAGTGTATTTGCAAACTGTAGGGGTAATTTAAGGTTGCCTAATGCTGTTACATTAAATATAGATTTTTTTTTTTTTAGAAGCTCCACGTTTCAAGTTGTCCTGAGACACCATTAAAAAGGAAGGAGACAGACTCGCGATTCGATGTAATTCTCTTGTCAATAGTTTTTGGCTGTTGCACATCATTATTGTATTAGCACCACAGTTCCGAAAGGCCAAACCAGACGTTGCTTCTCTACTACATTTTATGTTGGACAGGATTGCATTGATGTGATAATACAGATAAAGTGTTGGTGCACTGGGATCAGGTTTAGGTTTGCAGGAGATATTATCTGCAAGAGATGGGATGCTTTAGTGGGAAGCTGTTTCCTCCTTATCATCACAGAGAGGCTAGCAGGTAATTTAAAAATGGTTTGCAAAAACTCATAGGTGAGATATAAAACTTAGTAGTTTGTATACTGGCATAGTGATTCCTGAGAGCAAATGTCTAATAACAACAAAGTAGTCAAGAATGTCCTTTCAAATCAGGATGGACACTTTCAAATCTGGGCCCCTCAGTTCAAGAAGGACACAGAACTAGAGAGAGTCCAGCACAGAGCCACAAAGATGATGAAGGGAGTGGAACATCTCCCTGATGAGGAAGGCTGAAGGAGCTGGGTTTTTTGAGCTTGAAAAAAAAGAGACTGAGGGATGGCTATTTCATGTTTATAAATATGGAAAGGGTGGGTGTCAGGAGGATAGAGCTCTTCTCGGTAGCATCTAATGACAGGACAAGGGCCCATGAGAGCACGCTGGAACACAGAAGGTTCCACATAAATATCAGAAGGAACTTCTTCACAGTGAGGGTGACAGAGCACTGGAAGGGGCTGCCCAGGGGGGTTGTGGAGT